>JAJQKJ010002188.1:0-84869 GCA_029574335.1 Rana kukunoris | reverse complement strand
CCCCATCCTCCTCTGCCTCACAGACCCCCCCCCCCCCTCCATCCTCCTCTGCCTCACAGAATCCCCCCTCCCCATCCTCCTCTGCCTCACAGACCCCCCCCCCCATCCTCCTCTGCCTCACAGACCCCCCCCCTCCTCCTCTGCCTCACAACACCCCCCTTCCCATCCTCCTCTGCCTCACAGACCCCCCCCCTCCCCATCCTCCTCTGCCTCACAGACCCCCCCCCCCCCCATCCTCCCTCTGCCTCACAGACCCCCCCCCTCCCCCTCCCCATCCTCCTCTGCCTCACAGACCCCCCCCCCATCCTCCTCTGCCTCACAGACCCCCCCCATATCCCTCCTCTGCCTCACAGACCCCCCCCATCCTCCTCTGCCTCACAGACCCCCCCCATCCTCCTCTGCCTCACAGACCCCCCCATCCTCCTCCGCCTCACAGACCCCCCTCCACCTCGTCCTCCTCCTCTGCCTCACAGACCCCCCCCCTCCTCCTCTGCCTCACAGACCCCCCTCCTCCTCTGCCTCACAGACCCCCCCCCATCCTCCTCTGCCTCACAGACCCCCCCCATCCTCCTCTGCCTCACAGACCCCCCCCATCCTCCTCTGCCTCACAGACCCCCCCCATCCTCCTCTGCCTCACAGACCCCCCCCATCCTCCTCTGCCTCACAGACCCCCCCATCCTCCTCTGCCTCACAGACATGGGTGGCAAGTGACACGCTGAATCTGGTGGCAGGGGATGGGTGCCAATTGATACGCTGAATATGAAAACAGGCGACGCTGGCAATTGACATGCTGAATCTGGTGGCAGGTGTCAGTGGGAAGTGACATGCTGACAAAAGTGACACGCTGTAAAATATTGGGGCTTATAGGAGCCCGATAGCATGACTTTGCCCAGGGGCCCATGATGCTATTAAGATGGTCCTGTCTACCTCTCCTCTACTTTTATTCTCTTGCTTCTTTAATCCCAATGCTTGCTACCGGACTGCTTCTACCATTCACTCATCACCAAACTACCTGGTCCTGCACACCACACTGGCTTTAGCTTATTGTCAGTCACCACATAACCTGTCTCCTGTTAACGGCCCCAATTGCTATTTTTATTGCACACACGTCCTTTCTTTCATTCCTGGTGATCAGCCATATTTCACAGAATGTCTGGAATGGATGGCTCACACATGCACACCATAAGGAGACAACAGAGCAAAAATGCATTGTTGTTATACATGTAACAGCTGTTAAACCTACATTTCACACTGGAGTCCATATTTGGATCACCCTAAATGGCACCAAATAGACAATTTTTAATGAAGGAGCTCTCATCTGTCTTTCCATAAAACTGCACTCCTCATTTCCCTCACGGCCCATAAGGACATTCATTGTGCTTTGTCCACATCAATTTTGATTGTAAAAATGCACATTTTAAACAGACTTGTGAACAGGTTTTTACCTACAACACATGCTAGAACAAGGTAGTATTGGTAAGGGCCACAGATTAAAATGGTGCATCATACTCTGCTGTTAAAACTAGCACTGCCAAAGCAGTTAAATGGGTTGTAAAGGTTTATATTCTAAATAGGTTCCTTTAAGCTAGTGCATTGCTGGTTCACTTACCTTTTCCTTCGATTTCCCTTCTAAAAAATATTTTCCCTTTGTCTGAATTTCTCACTTCCTGTTTCTCCTCAGTAAGCTTTCCACCATCATCCAAGCCATTCTGGCCAGGGGTTAGTCATCCAAAACAGCTTACTGAAAAGGTTCAGACAAGAGAAAAGAGAACGTTGCCGATTTCTTTGCTCGCGTCTGTTCCCATAGCCTCTTCTACCTTTTTTTTGGACTGGCAGCCTTCTATAGATTCAGCTACGTTTTTTATAACACTTCCCAACATAGACTTGTATATTACATATGAATTTGTTGTGACAATGCCACCTCTGCCCACCCAATTTTCATCTATCTTTTAGCATTATTAGACAGCTACATCCAGAGTGCGCCATATTAACCCCATCTTTTTTTTTGTTTTTTTACTGAGGAACAAGAAGTGAGAAATTCAGACAAAAGAAAAAACATTTAGAAGAGAAATCGAAGGAAAAAAGGTAAGTGACCCAACAATGCACTAGCTTAAAAGGAAGCCATTTACAAAATAAAACAAACCTTTACAACCCCTTTAATGACAACCACCGTACTAGATGGAAATATTTACAGTGACAGGCAAGGACTGTTCTGACCAGCTCCTGATCATTAATCATTTTGGTAGAAGCTTCAGGGTTAAATGCAAATCCCAGCACTCACATTTTATCGTCAAAGCAGATCTTGGGCCCAATGACGTTTGCTGCTCCGCTCACCATTCGGAAGGCGAAATGTTTCTCGGGACAGGGCTGCGGTAAGCCACACTTGAACCTCCTAGGACGTGGGTCTAAGGAAAAGAGACAGAGAGAAGTCGCAGAGAGATGACGATCAGGTGGAACATGGCCCTTATGGACAGTTCCCTCATAAGGACGGCAAGTCATAAGAGATCCTCGCCATTCCAACTGTACTTTCCAAAGATGCAATACCATTTTTTACCCAGGCTCGAGTGAACGTACGAAGCACACACTGTATAATGGTGCATTTGTTTTTCTAGCCAGGTCTCAGCACAAGGTACACAACACAGTATGAAAATGTGTATATAAAGTGGGTGAACTCTTCCTCCCCCCTCTTTTTTTATGATTTTTATTTGTAGGTCTCTTCTGTCAAATGCTGGCTCAAATGTACACTAAGCAGCACTTGCAATGCAGTGTCTTGGCACAATTCTGTGCTGGGACTGGGTTACGCAATCTTTCAAAAAGTCCAGGTGAAGATGGAAGACCCGGTGTGGACACTGCAGCGCTAGAGGAGATCACTTAGTAAGCAAGTATGCCATAATGTGCAAATATGCTTTGCATACATCTACATTATGGCAAAAGGCTCCAGGGGGCTTTTTATTAAGGTCATTTACTTACGCTTTAACCATTAAAAAAATAAAATTAATATATATATATACGCATCACATATCCTAACAAATATAGTTACACTTGAAGTTTTTTTGCATTCTCTGCATTAAGTAAAAAAAAACTTCTGCAAGCAGCTACAGCCCAGTGTCTCCCCCAAACACCTAACCCAAGCCAGATCTCATTCCAGCGATGTGCCCGAGAGCAGAGGCCATCTCTCCTCATTAGCTCAGACACAGCAGAGGGAGTCATTGGCTCCTGATTGCTGCCAATCATAGCCAATGAGAAGGGCTGAGTCACATTTTGTCTCTTATGGACACACAGTCAGCTCGGGAGTGAGCATGCACCAGTGAGCCAGGTACGCCAGTTAGGGATCCAAGAAGTGGACGATCGGGGCTGCTCTGAGCAAATACACTGGACAGAGAGCGGGTAAATATAACAGGTTTGTTACTTAAAATAAAAATGTTATACTTTACAACCCCCTACCCCAGGGGTCTCCAAACATTTTAAACAAAGGGCCGGTTTATTGTCCTTCAGACTTTAGGAGGGCCGAATTGTGGCCAGCAGGAGTAGAAATTGTCCTGGCATCAGTGGGAATAAACATCACCACATTTGGTATTGGAGATGGGGGGTAGTACCCCATTGTTGGTATCCTAGAGAAGAATAGAGCCCTCATTATTTGTGTCGGTGGGAGAAATGGTGCTCCATTCTTGGTGTCGGATGGTAGAGTAGTGTCTTGTATCAGTAGGAGAAATAGTTCCCCAAGGGCCGGGTAAAGGCAAGCAAAGGGCCACATCTGGCCCTCGGGCCGCAGTTTGGAGACCACTGCCCTACCCCTTCATAATTAAACGTATTATTCTGTAATCCCTTGTGTAGCAGCACTACAAGCCATTTAAGCCCTGTTACAGTGCATGTCAGGAAACATGGCAACAGAACTGCAGGGCAGAGGAACATAAGCATGTGGGCTGCTGCTTAGCTGTTTTATCAGTAAGCTGGGCTTTGTTTTTGCCCAGTTTATTAATCAAGCAGAGCTGCTGCAATAGACGTATAGGATATAGCTGTGCTGTGTGTAAGAGACTGGATCACAAGACTGACTTGACAGATTTCAGAGTCATTGAAGAGAAAATACGTAGAGTTTGTTTTGCCAAAAAAACATTACATGAAAGGAGAGTATGCAAAAAAGAGGTTAGGGTTCCATTACGGAGGGTTAGCGTTAGTGTGAATCTGTGGCCAGGCTGTAGACATCCAAGAATTTACATATTAAGCAGTAAATTGTATGTACTGAGATTCAAAAGTATGGGATTAACCAAAAAAATAAAAAATATATATACTCACCTAGGTGAATGCAGCATCAATCCCAGAGCTGCATTTGTCCCCCACCGCTTCTAAGACTGAGAACAGAGATCAAACAGTTATCGGCTTTCTTCTCTGCCCCTCCAGCACTCACTGGAGCACCGAGCTGTGCAGGGGGAGAGAGTGGCTGGCTCAGTCTCCCAGCGGCTTGCTAAAATGCCGAGCCAACTGCTAGTCCAGGCCTTTAGAATGGATCCGACTGTCGAGTAGGGATCTATCCCAAGCCTGGACCAGCCAAGTGATGCCAGCCGACAGCAGGCTTTAGCCCACTGTCTGCTGATAATGGGTCAAAGGCGTGCAGAAGGAAATGCACGCCCGTGATCCATAGAAGTATAGCCAAAATAACTTTGGCCATACTTCTCTTTTAAAGCCACCAATACTGTAACCATTTCTCAAAGTTCACAGAAGGAGACCTGCAGTTGTCCAGATCTTTCTCTCAGCATCCTAGTCCCCTTCTTCAGTGAGCGGTCCACTTTTAGATAAAAAGTGGTCTCTGCTGGACTGGCTGCGAGATCACTTTTAAATCAGCGGTATGAAGATGGTCTCCACCACATTGCAGGGCGGAAGCGACGTCAAAACGTCACTTCCGCCCATAGCTTTTAAAAGATTTTTTTTTCATTACATTAACATTCATTTTAGTGTAAATATGAGATCCAAGGTCTTTTTGACCACAGATCTCATATTTAAAGAGATCCAGTCATGCTGTTTTTCTATTATCAAGAGATGTTGACATTCCTTGTAATAGGAATGAAACTTTTTATTTTTAACCACTTCCCGCCCGGCCAATAGCCGATTTACGGCAGGGAAGTGGTTATGAAATCGTGACAGGCCGTTCTCAAACGTCCTGCACGATTTCATGCCGCACGCGCCCGTGCGGGCGCGCAGCGCGGCGATCGGTGATGCGGGGTGTCAGTCTGACACCCTGCACCTCCGATCTCGGTAACGAGTCTCCGGCGGAGCCTCGTTACCACGTGATCAGCCGTGTCCAATCACGGCTGATCACGATGTAAACAGGAAGAGCCGCCGACGGCTCTTCCTCACTCGCGTCTGACAGACGCGAGTAGAGGAGAGCCGATCAGCGGCTCTCCTGACAGGGGGGGTTCGCACTGATTGTTTATCAGCGCAGCCCCCCCTCGGATCGCCACACTAGACCACCAGGGAAATAAAAAAAATCCAAAAAAAAAGGCCAAAAAAAAAAAAAAAAAAAAAAAAGAAAAAAAAAA
Organism: Rana kukunoris; assembly: GCA_029574335.1. Classification (NCBI taxonomy): domain Eukaryota; kingdom Metazoa; phylum Chordata; class Amphibia; order Anura; family Ranidae; genus Rana; species Rana kukunoris. The sequence goes on along the minus strand of JAJQKJ010002188.1, from coordinate 79,335 downwards.
AAAAGTCAGCAAAAAAAAAAAAAAGGGGGGCAGTAAAAAAATGATGCCGATCAGTGCCCACACATGGGCACTGATTGGCAACATTGATCCATCAGTGCCACCCCTCAGTGATAATCAGTGCCACCCCAGTGTCTGTCAGTGCCACCCCACAGTGCCAATCCATGCCCAGTGCCCACCTATCAGTGCCCACCTGTGCCGCCTATCAGTGCCCACCTGTGCCGCCTATCAGTGCCCACCTGTGCCGCCTATCAGTGCCCACCTGTGCCGCCTATCAGTGCCCACCTGTGCCGCCTGTGCCGCCTATCAGTGCCCACCTGTGCCGCCTATCAGTGCCCACCTGTGCCGCCTATCAGTGCCCACCTGTGCCGCCTATCAGTGCCCACCGCTGCCTATGAGTGCCCATCAGTGCCGCCCATGAGTGCCCCATACCAGCGCCGCCTATCAGTGCCCATCAGTGCTACCTAATCGGTGCCCATCAGAACTACCTCATCTGTGCCCATCAGTGCCACCTCATCGGTGCCCATCAGTGCCACCATATCAGTGCCCGTAATTGAAAGAGAAAACATACTCATTTACAAAAAAATTAACAGAAAAAAATAAAAACTTTATTTTTTTTTCAAAATCTTCGCTCTATTTTTAGTTGTTGCGCAAAAAAAAAAAAACGCAGAGGTGATCAAATACCACCAAAAGAAAGCTCTATTTGTGGGGAAAAAAGGACGCCAATTTTGTTTGGGTGCAGTGTAGCATGACCGCGCAATTGTCATTCAAATTGCGACAGTGCTGAAAGCTGAAAATTGGCTTGGGCGGGAAGGTGCGTAAGTGCCTGGTATGGAAGTGGTTAAAGAACTTTGTAAAAATAAAAAGGTAAAAAAAAAAAAAAAAAAAAAAGTTTTAAATGCACCCCCGCCCGCCGAACTCATGTGCAGAACTGAATATGTAAGCAGCGCCCAAATATGAAAACTGTGTTTAAACCACACATGTGAGGTAACACCATTATCGGTAGAGCAAGAGCAATAATTCTAGCCTAGACCTCCTCTAACGCAAAACATTCAACCTGTAGAATTCTTTAAACACTGCCTATGGACATTTAAGGGTAAAGGTTTGTAGCCATATAACGAGGAGCGTTATATGGCGTGACATGTTGGGCATCAATTTACTCAGCATAACATTATCTTTAACAATATATAAAAAAAAATAAAAAAAATTGGGCCAACATTACAGTTGTCTAATTTAACTCAAATACGGTGTGACAAAGCATTACAAGGACTGCCATTTTATTCTCTAGAGTGTTAAAAAATGTATATCGTATATACGTAATTTTCTAGGAATTTTCTTTTTTAACTCGTAAACACCAAATCTCAGAAAGAGGCTAGGTCCTTAAGCGGTATTTGTACAATCTTATCCCCCTCTCCAGTGTCTCTTCTCCAGAGAGAATAAGTTCAATGCTTGTAGTCTTTTCCCATAGCGGAAATCCTCCAGTCCCCTTTATTAGCTTTGTTGCCGTTCTCTGGCCCCTCTCCAGTTACAGTACATCCTTAATGAGGACCGGTGCCCAGAACTGGACGGCATACTCCAGGTGTGACCAGACCAGAGTTGGAGAATAATTTTAATGGAATGGAATTACTCTCCAATCTCTACAACATGAGGGCTAATCATCCCGTAGTCCTGGGCTGGGATGGATAATTACTCCTCTTAGAACACAGGAAGTGTAAAGAGGACACAGAACAGTTTTGAATTTCTAATATAATCAATAGATTTTATTTGCAGTTATTGAACAAATATATAAAAAAGACTTCTATTGCATATGAACGGACCAAAAGGGAGCACATATTCTAAGTTCATTGTTAGGGTGTACATACACTTCGATTAGCGTATGTAATTACCCAATATCCATAGCCTGGTCATAGATTCACTTTACAGGTTAGGGTAACAGACTGCGTTAATGCATGGAAGGTTTATGTCTCTGCGTCAAATATATATTAGCGTTGACCTCCAGCCACTAAAAGCCAATTCACCACAGTTTTTACATACAGTGGATATAAAGAGTCTACACAACTCTGTTAAAATGAAAAAAAAAATAAAAAACAAAGATAAAATGATTTCAGAACTTTTTCCACCTTTAAATCAGAGGTCCACCCAAAAATCTACTTTCTGACATTAGATCCAGCATACCGCCAACATCTGCAGTATACGTTTTTTTTTTTGTACTTATCGTTTTATGAGCCGGCTCCGAGCGGGGAATCGGCGTTCCTAAGCCAAGAGGAGTTGATTGACGGGCTGCTAAAGCGCGTCACTTTTTTCCGAAAATACCCAAAGTGACACTGTTTACGGCGCTATACGGCACCTGCGCCTGCCATGTAGAGCTGACTGCGCAGGCGCCGTAAACACCCGAGTGTCACTTCGGGTATTTTCGGAAGGCGTGACGCGCTTTAGCAGCCCGTCAATCAACTCCTCTTGGCTTAGGAACGCCTAGCAATCCCCGCTCGGAGTCGGATAACAACGGCTCATAAAACAAAAAAACAGCATACTGCAGATGTTAGCAGTATGCTGGATCTAATGTCAGAAAGTTGATTTTTGGGTGAACCCCCGCTTTAATGTGAACTATAAACTGTAAAACTCAGTTGAACAACAAACTGAAATCTTTTAGGTGGCGGGAAGTAAAAATAAAAAAATTAAATATGTTTTAACAAGAGTGCACATCCTTAACCACTTAAGGACCGGACCAATATGCTGCTAAATGCCCAGAGACTGTTTTACAATTCGGCACTGCGTCGCTTTGACAATTGCGCGGTCGTGCGACGTGGTTCCCAAACAAAATTTGCGTCCTTTTCTTCCCACATATAGAGCTTTCTTTTGATGGTATTTGATCGCCTCTGCAAATTAATTTTTTGCGCTATAAACAAAAATAGAGCGGTTTTTTTTTTAAAAAAAGCTATATTTTTTAATTTTTGTTATAAAAAAAAAAATCGAATAAACTAAATTTTAGTCAAACATTTAGGCCAAAATTTATTCAGCCACATGACTTTAGTTAAAAAAAAAATGGCTACCTAGCGGCAACAGTGACACTAATACAGCGATCAGAAAAATGATCGCTTAGTGACACTGGCAATAGGGGGTTAAAGGGTTAACTAAGGCGGTTATCAAGGGGTTAAACCTTTATTAGGGGGGTACGGCGGCTGCCCTGGACCTAACACTAACTGTCACTGAATGCAGTGATTAGTAAATATATGATCACTGCATTCAGTGACACTGTGACAGGGGTGTGGGGGTGTGGTTAATGTGCCTACATGTCCTGGTGTCAGTGTAGTGTTGTGCAGACTCACTTGTGATGTCTTCTCTCCTCAGAGGTGGTTGAAAATACCGCCGAGAGGAGAGCCGACATCACTTCCCCCTTCCTGTGTTTACACAGGAAGAGGGCGGGGGTGCGCACATTGGCTGGGAGCGATCCAGAGGGGGCGGACAAAAACGAACAACCGCCCACTCATCCCGGATTGCTCGCACAGCCACGGGGACCGCCGCAAGTACTAGGGGGGGTCCCAATCGGACCCCCGACCCACGTCTAGGCAGGGACATACAGGTACGCCAATGTGCCTGTACGTGGCATTTTGCCGACGTATATGTACATGCGGCGGTCCTTAAGGGGTTAAACTAACACTTTTGTTGAAGCACCTTTTGATTTTATGACAGCAGTCTTTTTGGGTATGAGTCCATCAGCATGGCACATCTTGACTTGGCAATATTTGCCCACTCTTCTTTGCAAAAACACTCCAAATCTGTCAGATTGCGAGGATAGCTCTTGTGCACAGCCCTCTTCAGATTACCCCACAGATTTTCAATTGGATTCGGGTCTGGGCCATTCCAAAACTTAAATCTAAAGTCAACAAAGGACTGGCTACACCATAAGAAGATTGATGCTTTGGGTTGTTGTCATGCTGAAAGATGAAGTTCCTCTTCGTTTTCCACTTTTCTAGCAGAAGCCTGAAGGTTGTGTCAATATTGACTGGTATTTGGAACTGTTCATAATTCCCTCTACCTTGACTAATGCCCGTTCCCAAAAAAAAAATAAAAAAAATAAAAAAAGAAGAAGAACTGCCCCAAAGCATGATTTGTGCTTCACTGTGGATTTGGATGGGCTTTTGGTGATGTGAAGTGTTTTTGCGCCAAACATATCTTTCGGAATGATTGCCAATAATTTCAACTTTGGTTTCATCAGACCAGAACACATTTTCCCACATGCTTTTGGGAAACTTCAGATGTGTTTTTGCAAAATGTAGCCTGGGCTTCGGTCTTGCCACTCTACTTCATAGCCCAGACATATGAAGAATACGGGAGATTGTTGTCACATGTACCACACGGCTAGTTCTTGCCAGATATTCCTGCAGCTCCTTTAACCACTTAAGGACCCCCGCACGCCTATGTACGTCCACAACATGGCTCGTACAGGCACAAGGGCGTAAATTTACGTCCTCGCCTTCGTGCGGTTCGGGGGTCCCATCAGGACCCCCTCCGCGGCGTGCGGCGGTCCCCCTGGCTCTGGGAGCGATCGCCGACGAGCGGGCGGATGTCCGTGTTTCCCGCCCCCACCCGCGATCGCTCCCAGCCAATGGGAGCACTCCCCCTTCGTGTCAGTTCCTCCTCCTGTGTTTACACAGGAAGGAGGAAATGATGTCACCTCTCATCGCAACGGTGTTTCCCACCGCTGCTGATGAGAGAAGACATCCACAGTAAGTGTGCACCAACACAACACTGACACACACACACATAGGCACATTAACCCCTTGTGATCGCCCCAACCCCCCTGTCACAGTGTCACTGAATGCAGTGATCTAATCACTGCATTTAGTGTCAGTGTGACAGGCAGTGTAAAATACAGTTAGTGTTAGGTCCAGGATAGCCCCCCCACCCCCCCCCCCCTAATAAAGTTTTAAACCCCCTGATCACTGCCCTAGTTAACCCTTTCACTCCCTATTGCCAGCATCACTAAGCGATCATTTTTCTGATCGCTGTATTAGTGTCACTGTTCCCGCTAGGTAGCTATTTTTTTTATTGCGATTTTTTTTTTTTACTAAAGACATGTGGCTGAATTAATTTTGGCCTAAATGTTTGACTAAAATTTAGTTTGTTTGATTTTTTTTATAACAAAAAGTAAAAAAAAATTGATTTCTTTCAAAAATTGTCGCTCTATTTTAGTTTATAGCGCAAAAAATAAAAATCGCAGAGGCGATCAAATACCACCGAAAGAAAGCTCTATTTGTGGGAAGAAAAGGACGCAAATTTTGTTTGGGAGCCACGTCGCACGACCGCGCAATTGTCTGTTAAAGCGACGCAGCGCCGAACTGTAAAAACACCTTGGGTCATTTAGCAGCGTATGTGTCCGGGTCTTAAGTGGTTAATGTTGCTGTAGGAATCTAGGCAGTCTCGCCAACGTATTTTTCTCATCTATTTTGGAGAGATGTTCATTTCTCGGCAAGGTCACTGTTGTGCCATATTTTCACCACTTGAAAACAACTATGGTAGATGTAATGTCTTGAAAATACTTTTGTACCCTCTTCCTGACTGGTACATTTAAAACAATACTTGTGTACCCTTCTCCTGACTGATACCTTTTAACACAATAGCATTCCTTTAAATGCAGACCATGACGTTCTGCTGTAGGATGTGACTAAGAAAATGTCAGGAAAGACCTATTAGAACAGCTAAACTTTGAGGTTAATCAGACACACTTTATAAATTATGACAGGTGTGTACTGACTCCTACTTAAAGGATCACCGAAGGTGTGCCGCACTTACGAAACCACCTTTTTATTTTTACTTCATCCCCCTAAAAGATTTCAGTTTGTTTTTCAATTAACCACTTAAGACCCGGACCAATACGCTGGCAAATGACCCAAGGGGTTTTTGCGATTCGGCACTGAGTCGTTTTAACAGACAATTGCGCGGTCGTGCGACGTGGCTCCCAAACAAAATTCGCGTCCTTTTTTTCCCACAAATAGAGCTTTCTTTTGGTGGTATTTGCTCGCCTCTGCGATTTTTATTTTTTGCGCTATATACAAAAATAGAGCGACATTTTTGAAAAAAAATCAATATTTTTTACTTTTTGTTATAATAAAAAACCAATAAACTAAATTTTAGTCAAACATTTAGGCCAAAATTGATTTAGCCACATGTCTTTAGTAAAAAAAAAAAATCGCATTAAAAAAAAATAGCTACCTAGCGGGAACAGCGACACTAATACAGCGATCAGAAAAATGATCGCTTAGTGACGCTGGCAATAGGGAGTGAAAGGGTTAACTAGGGCAGTGATCAAGGGGTTTAAAACTTTATTGGGGGGGGGGTGGGGGGGGCTACCCTGACACTACTGACTGTCTGTCACACTGACACTAAATACAGTAATCATACATGATTACTGCATTCAGTGACACTGTGACAGGGGGAGGGGGGGGGGCGATCGCGGGGGTTAAATGTGTGTGTCAGTGTGCTGTTTGGTGCAGGACTTACTTGTTCTGTAGTGATCTCTCCTCAGCGGCGCTTGAAACAAACGCCGAGGGAGAGATCACGTCGCTTCCTCCTTCCTGTGTTTACACAGGAGGAGGAAGTGACAGGTCAGGCGGGCGCGCGCGCGCATTGGCTGGGAGCGATCCGGAGGGGGCGGATGAAAACGGATAGCCGCCCCCACTTGTCGGATCGCTCCTGCAGCCGCGCGGACCGCCGCATGTACGGGGGGGGGTCCGATCGGACCCCCGATCCCCCCCAAGGCACCAACGTATATATACGTTGATGTGCCTGTCGGTGCCATTCTGCCGACGTAAATGTACATGCGGCGGTCCTTAAGTGGTTAAGTTGTACAGTTTATAGGTCACATTAAAGGCTGAAAAAGTGCTAAAATTATTTTTTAGTTATTTTTACATCCCAGAAACCTGACATTTTAACCACTTAAGACCCGGACCAATACGCTGGTAAATGACCCAAGGTGTTTTTGCGATTCGGCACTGCGTCGCTTTGACAATTGCGCGGTCGTGCGACGTGGCTCCCAAACAAAATTTGCGTCCTTTTCTTTCCACAAATAGAGCTTTCTTTTGGTGGTATTTGATCACCTCTGCGATTTTAATTTTTTGCGCTATATACAAAAATAGAGCGACATTTTTGAAAAAAAAACACAATTTTTTACTTTTTGTTAAAAAAAAAAATCAAATAAACTAAATTTTAGTCAAACATTTAGGCCAAAATTTATTTAGCCACATGTCTTTAGTAAAAAAAAAAAAAAATCGCAATAAAAATAAATAGCTACCTAGCGGGAACAGCGACACTAATACAGCCATCAGAAAAATGATCGCTTAGTGATGCTGGCAATAGGGAGTGAAAGGGTTAACTAGGGCGGTGATCAGGGGGTTAAAACTTTATTAGGGGGGGTGGGGGGGCTATCCTGAACCTAACACTAACTGATTTTACACTGCCTGTCACACTGACACTAAATGCAGTGATTAGATCACTGCATTCAGTGACACTGCGACAGGGGGGGTGGGGGGGGGGTCAGATTGCAAGGGGTTAAGTATGCCTATGTGTGTGTGTGTCAGTGTAGTGTTAGTGCACACTTACTGTGAGGTGTTTCTCCCATCGCAGCGGTTGGAAATACCGCTGCGATGGGAGATTACATCACTTCCCCCTTCCTGTGTTTACACAGGAGGAGGAAGTGACAGAACCTGGAGCGCGCGCATTGGCTGGGTGTGATCGCGGGGGGGCGGGTAAACGCCGACATCCGCCCGCTCGTCCCGGATCGCTCCCGGAGCCAGGGGGACCGCCGCACGCCGCGGAGGGGGTCCCGATGGGACCCCCGAACCGCACTTAGGCGGGGACGTAAATTTACGCCCTTGTCCCTGTACAAGCCATTCTGTGGCCGTATATGTGCGTGCGGCGGTCCTTAAGTGGTCAACAGAGGTGTGTAGACTTTTTATATACACTATACATGCATTTCAAATTTTGTAGCGTACATCTTTAACAGATCACTTAAGAGTTAGGGTTAGGGTTAGGTTACCTATGAAACTAGGAATATAGGGGACTAACTACTTTTCAAAGATGTGAATCAGCATAAATGTTCAAGGATCTAGTAGTAAAGTCCGGTGGGAATATTGATAATGAAACAATTGAAAAAGATTACCAATGAGAACAATCATATAGAATATAACACTGAGGATACATGGTATAAGTTGAAAAGAAAGAAATCTTCTAACAATGAGTGATCTAGTAGTAAAGTCCGGTGTTAATCTTGGTGATGAAAATTAATGTGAAGAAAAATTGGTCAGATGAAATCCAATACCCGACAGATGGAGAAAGGGAGAAAACACCAAAAATTCGTGAGGTAAGAATGCCTGCTTACCGCAAAGAAAGACTGTTTTGCACCAGTCTTATGGAGCACAGGGACATCCGGTCTCCCCAAGACCACTCAGTATGGATCCCAATTGGCTCTCACTGATGGCTCCGAAGTGGGTACATGGACAAATAAAAAAGGAAAACTCTCATAGCGTATAACGTATAAAAGTTAGGGTTTAATAGGTCTTGCACTTACATGGATTCGATGCAAAAAACGGCATAAAACAATTCGATCCGAAATCCGATACCTCTCGCTATTCGACTGGGAAACTCTGTGACATCATCGCGTTCCGTCCTGTACGCAGGCAGAGTTTCCCAGTCGAATAGCGAGAGGTATCGGATTTCGGATCGAATTGTTTTATGCCGTTTTTTGCATCGAATCCATGTAAGTGCAAGACCTATTAAACCCTAACTTTTATACGTTATACGCTATGAGAGTTTTCCTTTTTTATTTGTCCATGTACCCACTTCGGAGCCATCAGTGAGAGCCAATTGGGATCCATACTGAGTGGTCTTGGGGAGACCGGATGTCCCTGTGCTCCATAAGACTGGTGCAAAACAGTCTCTTTGCGGTAAGCAGGCATTCTTACCTCACAAATTTTTGGTGTTTTCTCCCTTTCTCCATCTGTCGGGTATTGGATTTCATCTGACCAATTTTTCTTCACATTAATTTTCATCACCAAGATTAACACCGGACTTTACTACTAGATCACTCATTGTTAGAAGATTTCTTCTTTCTTTTCAACTTATACCATGTATCCTCAGTGTTATATTCTATATGATTGTTCTCATTGGTAATCTTTTTCAATTGTTTCATTATCAATATTCCCACCGGACTTTACTACTAGATCCTTGAACATTTATGCGGATTCACATTTTCAGCAAGGTGTATATAATTTTTTTTTTTTTTTCATTTATTGATGAATGTTGTATCATATTAACCTTCTTTTCACTTTAGCGCTGCACCCTCTTTTATTTTTTATGCTTTATTGATTGTTGTACACGATTTTGTGCCAGCTGCTTACACGTCCACTTTATCATTGGTATTAATTTTTGATCAGCGCAGCGTCACCCCTTAGGGTTTTTTTTCTCTTACTTTTCAAAGATGCTGGTTCCAGGGCTGTCATTCTGATCTTGCTTCACCCACTACCAGCTACTGATCCAGAACAAGCTTCAAATGGGCTTCAGATTTCAAAGATTGCATATTTGATTCAGGTAATTAGGCACCAGTTAGAAGAGTTAAAATCTGAAAAGCAGACTGTGCCTTTAACCTCTTTCCCACCGCGCTATAGCAAAAATACTGCTACAGCGTGGCAGGGATATTTTGGGACGACGTCCTTGGGACGTCGTCCTTCACTTCCGCGATTGCGCGTCCCCTGGGACGCGCTCGCGGAAGTGTCCGTGCTTGCCGGGTCTAGAAGACCCGGCGCATCACGGTAAATTGCCGCTGATAGTGGCCGTTTCCCACGTGATCGCGCCGTCAAATGACGACGCGATCACTTGTAAACAAACCGGCGTCGGTTCCTCCCTCTCCTCTCTGTACCGTTCGGTACAGTGTGCGAGGAGAGGGGGGTGTCAGCAGTTGTGCTGTGGCTGGATCTGTGACAAATGCAGTCACAGATCCAGCCATCCCTCAATCCATCCCAGCTCTGCAGTACCCCAGTACCCTGCAGTATCCCAATACTGCGCGATACCCCGCGCGATATTTTGCAATACCCTGCGCAATACCCCGCAATACCCTGCGCGATACCCCGCAAGATACCCTGCAATACCCAAACACTCTGCAATACCCAAACACCCTGCAATACCCAAACACCCTGCAATACCCATTTTTTTAAAGCACTCCTGTCCCCGTGTGCTCGCATGCAGAAGCGAACGCATACGTAAGTCCCGCCCACATATGAAAACGGTGTTCAGGCTACACATGTGAGGTATCTTTGCGAACGTTGGAGCGAGAGCAATCATTTTGGCCCTAGACCTCCTCTAACTAAAAACATGTAACCAATAAAATTAAAGCGTCGCCTATGGGGATTTTAAGTAGCGAAGTTTGGCGCCATTCCATCATTGTGCGCAATTTTGAAGGGTGACATGTTGGGTATCTTCATCTTTCATATTATGAAAAAAAATTGGGCTAACTTTAGCACAAAACAGTTTTTTTTTTTCAAAAACACGCGTTTAAAAAATTTCTACGAAAATACCATGAGAGATAAAAAGTTGTAACAGCCGCCATTGTATTCTCTGGGGTCTTTTCTAAAAAAGAATATATAATGTTTTGGGGTTCTATGTAATTTTCTAGCAAATAAATTATGATTTTTACATGTAGGAGAGAAATGTCAGAATTGGTCTGGGTGTTCCAGAACGCCTGGTGGCGTTCCTTGCATGTTGGGCCTCTGTATGTGGCCACGCTGTGTAAAAGTCTCACACATGGGGTATCGCCATACTCGGGAGGAATAGCAGAATGTGTTTTGGGGTGTAATTTGTGGTATGCATATGCTGTGTGAGAGAAATAACCCGCTAATATGACAGAAACAATATTTTTTATTTATTTATTTTTTTACAGAATTTTCAGTCGTTATTCTTTTATAGCGCAAAAAATAAAAAACCCAGGAGGTGATCAAATACCACCAAAAGAAAGCTCTATTTGTGTGAAAAAAAAGGACAACAATTTCAAATGGGTACAATGTTGTATGACTGAGTAATTGTCATTCAAATTGTGAGAGCACCGAAAGATGAAAATTGGTCTGGTTAGGAAGGGGGTTTAAGTGCCCAGTGGTCGAAAATATAAATTTGTAAATAGGTGGTCCAATTCTGCCACGACAGGTATACACCAACCTTTCCCCCTTACCATATAACCCTTGCTAAACCCCTTCCTCAAAATCTAGCTGTAACCTAATCCCATACCACCTTACTATGGCTAACAAAGTGCACCTAGACCAAAAACTTCCTTGTTAATGTTCAGGGTAGATTGTGGAGGGGTCAAAGCCCATCAGGTTTTTATTTTGTGAATGAACAAAGGTAAAAAAAAGGTGTTGGCGCTACAAATCCTCATACACGAAAAAATTCAGCATAAATAATAGTGCAAGTAGCAAACCAATGAAGTCCAATGTGACAATCCCAACACCATAAATCATATATAATCATCTGGTTTGATGCGTCTTCAAGTAAATGCTTCACCAGGAGTGCTCATGAGGTAGAAGGTGTTTGACCACTTTTTACGGTAGGTCAAAATAGACTTATTTGAATGAACCAGAAAGATCAGTCCTGATGACGCCAGTACAGTGAAACGTACCTCGGAGCGGGTATTCATTTGCGGGTCCCATGTGTGACATTCAACCAACTAGTAAATCCAGAACGAGGTGTGGATCGCACGCTGCCGCAAGCCTGATATGCCCATCCACACACTCTGTAGACACCTTTGTGCCATTCGAGTGCAACTTGTTATTTTTAAACCATTTTAATAAAAACATACTACACCATAAGACCTCTTATTTGTGTCCCTGGTGGAGTCAGTTTCCACATCCTCAGCATTTGTCGGAGGGGTCCCACAGTGGAGAGATTTTTACCCAGGATCCATGCAAATAAAACTATTTTGACCTACTGTAAAAATTGGTCAAACACCTTTGGCGAGTTGCCATCCTCATGAGCACTCGTGGTGAAGCATTTACTTGAAGACGCATCAAACCAAAAGATTATATATGATTTATGGTGTTGGGATTTGACATGACTCACTCGCACTATTGCTTATGTCAATTTTTTTTTTTTCCATGAAGATTTTATTGAGAAAAAGTATATATTAACAGACATCTTAAAAACATCAACAGGAGTAACCATAAGATATAGAGACCAAGGGGCCCCCGGTAATACATGAGTTACAATAACATATGGCATAATCTTAAAGAGGCCCAAATAACACTTACAGCCAGTGTAAAATCGTCAGCAGCCTAAGTAAAAAGGAGATTATGTTCCCCAACTATCACGAAAGGCTCAAGATAACGCGAGTATACCACAGTGTATCGAGGTTCTACGACCCATAGATGGGGGGAGACGTATAGACGTACAAGGAGCCCTCATATAGATGGGATAATAATGCAGGTTGCCTGTTACGCCAGGACAGGGCCTTTGGTTTACTTTCGCCTTAGTCCTAGGAGGACCGTTTCCTCTAGCAGGGATGGTCGGAGAGATCCGCCAAGCGCAGACCCATCCGCCCATCTCGTTAAGATTGCTAATGCCAGGAGAAGAAGTAAAGAAGAAGAAAGAAACTAGAGGGGAGAGAGGGGAAAGAAAAAAAAAAAGGGGGGGGGAGGGGTGGGGAGCGAGGATCAACTGGACTCAAATGCCCGGAGAGGGGGTGGGGAAACCACCAGCTACCCTCTCCGTCTACCATGTTGGTACAAAAACAGGTCGACCTTATCGTACAACACATGCAAGGCCGACTCACCGTGCGCACTAATATTCATCATAGCGTCTTGATAAGGTCCTGATAGGTTGCCGTAGTCCTAAATGTAAACCAGTCCTCCCAAACATAGAATCTCTAGCTTTTCCTATCTTGTGCAGTATGTATCAGCTCCTCTATCGCAGCAATATGGTTAAAGCGGTATTTCGACCGTTTTTTTTTTATTTTTTTCTTTTAATTACTGTCCCGCTCTTACCTGGTCTTGATATGAGCCCGTGCGTACCACTCTTTTCGCCGCCAGCATTTTTTTTTGGAACAAAACTGTACTTTATAAAATCTGTAGATGGCAGGTGCCATCTTAACTGTCCCACGCTGAAGCCTAGCTCTGGGTATTTCAGGGATACGGTGAATGCTGGCGTCCCAGCATTCACCGCTCTATCCCGCGCATGTGCAGTGTTGACGGCGAGCCGCGCCGTCAACACTGCACAGTTCCCGAGTCACGTGACCCGTGAAATATTGAGCACACAGCGTCTCCTGGGGACGTAAAGACAGATTCCCAAGAGACCAATGCCGTCGGGGGAAAATGGATAGGCACGCCCATTCCCCCGCGGTGTACTTTGATTGACAGGCCAGAATTGAATGGAGAAAAAACGGGTAAGCCTTCACTAAAAAAAAAAAAAAATGCACAGATTTTGTCTTATGAATAGAAGGCTGTTTAATACATATTAAGTGAATAAATAGGGTGAACCTCCGCTTTAATGCGTGCCACCCACTCTTTAGGAGATGGGGGTGTCGTGTCTCTCCAGTGAACATGGAAGCACAGTCTGGCCGCGTTAATCATATGAATCGCCACAGATTTGCAATACCGTTTTTCAGGAATTCCTGAGAGATGAAGATGATACTGTGCTGGTGAGAACTCCAGGGGTAGCGATGATACTGCCATCGTCACGTCATGAACCCTCCGCCAAAACGTTTGGATTAGCGGGCAGTCCCACCAAATGTGAAGGAAAGTACCCGGGGGTCTGTCCACATCTCCAGCAACGGTCCGGCACAGTTGGACAGAATTTGTGTATCAGGTCTGGTGTCCGGTACCATCGTGTTCTAATCTTGTACCCATTTTCCTGGATGCTCACGTTTTGCGATCCTTTATGTATGCACCAGTGGACTCGCTCCCAACTTTTAGCTTCAATGGATTTCTCCAAACGGGTCTCCCAAAAGGCCTGTTCTGCTTGCATAGGGGTACAAAGATTTGGAAACATGGATGCATAAAGCACCGAGATTACATGCCTCTGACGGGCGGGGCTAGAGCATAGCATATGTCAATTTTTTTCATGTATAAGGATTTATAGCGCCGATACCTGTACCTTTAATAATACTTCAGGTGCCTAAACCAGTCAAATTTTTTTTATAGGTTTTTATTTAGACTGGAGAGATTTATTTCTTCTCTATTTGTCTTTATGTCTACAGGCAGTCCTTGGGTTACGAACAACATAGGCTCTGTAGGATTGTTCTTAAAGTGATTATAAAGTCTATTTTTCTTCCTATAAAAAATAACATGTTATGTTGACTGCCCTGTTGCAGTGGATTTGCACAGGAGCAGCCAGAATCCTCCTTTTCTCGGGTCCCTCTTCTGTGATCATGGCCCCTCCCTCCCGTTTAGTGCCCCCACAGCAAGCGGCTTGCTATGGGGCACCTGATCCGAGTCATAGCTCCTTGTGTCCATTCAGACACGAAGCCCCACCCCCTCTTCCCTGATTAGCTAGCCGTCTTTGATTGACAGCAGCAGGAGCCAATGGCACCGCTGCTGTGTCTCACTCAGTCTATCAGGAAGGAGAACCTGGGACAGCTGAGACACTTATGGGCATCGCTGGACAGAGAGGGTGTTCAGGTAAGTGTTAGGGGGTCTGCTGCACACAGAAATCTTTTACCTTAATGCATAGAATGCATTAGGATAAAAAGCCTTCTGTCTTTACAATCCCTTTGATTGGAACCGGTAATTTTTTGTTTTTTGTTTTTAATGTTTTGGATAGCATAGGGAAGGGTAAACTGGCCATGCAGTAATATGGGGTTGCTGACAGATCTGCCGAAAAGTAGGTGGCAGCATGCGGAAAGCAGTATGGCCGCCCGGCAGTTTCCGGGTCCAGCGTGACATTACACTCCCTCAGTTCTTAAAGGGGTTGTAAAGGTTTGTTTTTTCTTTTCTAAATAGGTTCCTTTAAGCTGGTGCATTGTTGGTTCACTTACCTTTTCCTTCAATTTCCCTTCTAAATGTTTTTTTCTTTGTTTTCTTTGTCTGAATTTCTCACTTCCTGTTCCTCCTCAGTAAGCTATTCTTGGCCGACTACACCCATGGGATGATGGTGAAAAGCTTACTGAGGAGAAACAAGTGTGAAATTCAGACAAAGAAAAAAACATTTAAAAGGGAAATTGAAGGAAAATCTAAGTGAACCAACAATGCATTAGCTTAAAGCAGCCTTTCTCAACCAGTGTGCCATGGCACACTGGTGTGCCGCCAGAGGTTCTCAGGTGTGCCGCGGGGTCAGTGGAGAGAAGGCTGTCAGATGAGCCTGCTCTCCTGCCGAACTGTTAGAAGCTCTGTCGGCTTCAAAAGTGAAAATAAAGTGAAGAGTGTGCTGTGCTCTCTGCTTCCCCCTAGAGTGCAGTACCCCGCTGAATGAGGAATCTGGAAAGGTACTGAGCTAGAAGCTAGATTAATTTTAAAATGGCTTTATACATGTGTGTGTGTGCACATGTGAGTGTCTGTCTGTATGTGTGTGTGTGTGTGTGTGTGCGCATGCGTATGTATGTGTAAGTATGTATGCGTGTATGCATGTGTAAGTATGTATGTGTGTATGTTACTTTTAATCCCGACTTGGCTTTTGTAGGGCTTGTTTGATAGCAGCAAGGACTGCTGCTCCTCTAAAAAAGCAATCCATGCACAGATCGCTTTTCAGAGGCATTTGACAGGCGGTAAAGAGGCATTATGTTGCCTCACTACACCGCAACCGTGCAATGCACACAGTTGCGGGGTAGTTGCAGTGCAGCCCCATTCACCCTCTGTATACCTCCAGTTGCAGCCACAGCATGTGAACACCCTCAGCTGCTGCCTCTGCAGCTAAAAGGTGGAGAAGTTGGGGGTGGTAAAAACCATGTGGTTTTACCGCCCCTATGACATGTGAACAAGCCCTTGGTTCACACCTGTACACAGCATGCATGTAGGGAAGTCCCCAAACTTTTTTTTTTAATTGGACTGCAACAAAAGCACCCCACATTTTCCAATGTGCGGGGGTACCCTAAAGTAAAGAGCATTTGTCTGTGTGTCAGGAATGAGCACGATTTTGTGCATGTTCTGCGACACACCGTAATGTGAACCAAGCCTTGGACTGGGGTGCCTCAAGACTGAAAATACTTTTTAAGGGTGCCCCGACTGGAAAAAGGTTGAGAAACACTGGCTTAAAGGAACCGATTTAGAAAATAAAAAACAAACCTTTACAACCCCTTTAAATACGAGTCGTATGTAAGTCGGATGTTTGTAACTCAGGGACTGCCAGTATCAAATGCTTTAGCCATCACCAAAGCAGAAGGCGAAGGTTAATAATCTTGTTCAGGTAACTACTGCAAAATTAAAGGGGAGATTTTCCTTTACAAGAGATTTCCTCTCACTGTTAGATCTATTGGACAGGAAGTGAAGGAAAATCTCTCAAAAAGGACACAGACGGCAATAAATCTGAGATGGGGTAGAAAACATTCTATCATAAGCAGGAAAACAGCCTTGGTTTTAGAGATCACCTGAAGTATGTGGGCAATAATTGCCTTGCCCTGAAAGTATTGGCGCTCAAACCTAAAAGGCAAGCCACACTGTCTACCTAAGACAGCGCCCGCTTGCTGATGACAATGTGGAAGCAGGTGAACTACCTCTATAGTGATCTAGTTGCTGGCGAGTAGCCACCAGCTTCAGGACTTTTAATGTCACACAAAGCTAACAGTCCTGCATCAAGTAGTAACTGTGCCTAAATAACAGAAACGAAAAACACCTAACTGCAAACGTTTTGCTGCCCTTCTCTTCTGCTCTCAGTTACACAGAAGCTGCCAATACAGAGTAAGAACTTGGCATGCAAGAACACTTTCAAAGGATAATTGCTCTTATCACAGCCCTGCTGCGATCAACCAATACTTAAATTTATCCGGAAACAGGCTCAATTCACACAGCATTATACAAGGCCTACATGGGGCTTCCCTTTTTCTGCCCTATAACTCCAATTCTCAAATCTCAATGGACTTTACGGTCACTTTTTTAAAATACAGTATCCTTAGCTTTGTGAATTGAGTATCTCATATGACATCCTATGATGGAAAGCATTTCATGATCAAGGAGAACAGGACACAAAGAATATTGCAATTCCAGCAACCTTTGTTGTTTATTTCCATGCACGATGGTTATGAAAGGTGTTCATTTCATAGATTACCATGCAAACTGAAATGTTACGAAGATCGTGCTGCAGCGTGAGCATGCATTTTCAGGATATGGACGCAGAGCAATTAAGCTACACTAAAAGCTCATCTGCCACAATTAATGATGATTTCATGAGGGGTTAGAAGGTTAGTAACAGATTTTGCTTTGAGGGGAAATTTTTGGTGAAGGGTAAAATTGAGGTTAGAAATGAAGTAGCCAAGGTTTATTCAGGTACTGGTGCAAATACTCACCAGCTGTAGTGCTCACTTCAGGACCTGCGGACAACGAGCACAATTGAGGAATCAGGGGAAAAAAAAAATAAAAAACTGACAGCCAACCAAAATCACAGCATAATAGGATACATTTAGGAGAAGGACCAGACAATGGAAAACCAGTGGTGTTTACATGGTAATTATTTTACTGTAATCTTTATTTTAGGAAATAAAAAGTGAGATAGATGCTAAGTTAAACACAGGGGATCTGGTCCTCACGTTACCTGCTTAGTCCCATTTCATTGGTATAAGGACTGCTAAATAAAATGAAAGCCACTCACCAGAAGGATCTAACTAATGCCAATAGTTGAAGAAAAAGCATTGGTTTTTTTCTATCGATTTTCTTGGTTATGGCCACATTTTAAGATGTAAATTTATTTTTTGGGGGGTTAAAAGGGAAAAGTATGTCCAAAGATTTGGCCATACTTTCCCTAAGGATCACAGGAGTGCCGTTAGTTCTTCACTCCTGTGACCCATTTTGTAGCCAACCGCAGGGGCTCGCTGTCGGCCGACATCACTCACCCGGTCCAGGCCTGGCAAAGATCCCGGCCATATGGTCGGTATCCAGTCAGAAGCCTGGATCAGCATGTGGCTCAGGCTCTTAGATCTCTTTCATACTGGAGGCGGTTTTCAGAGCTAGAATAGACTCGAAATAACACCTGAAAACCGCCTCCTATTCATTTTAGTGTGACTTTTCACACTGGGGCAGTGCTCTTGCAGGGCATTAGGAAAAGTCCTGCAAGCAGCATTTTTTAGCTGTTTGGGAGCCCTGTATACAGCACTCCCAAAACACTCTGCCCATTAAATAGGAAGTGCTTCCAAAGCACCCCAAAAGAGATTTGGAAGGTTAAAAGCGCCCCGATAGCGGCCGGGCACTGCAGTGTGAAAGTAGCCTTAGTAATTCGCTAAGGGCCTGAGCCAGTCCCTCCCACCCCCTTCACAGCCCAATGAACACTCAATGGGATAGTAGAAAGCCTCAAACTGACAGTCTCGTGGCTCTGCTCAGAACGGAGGGGGAGAACTGAGCGATCAGCCGTATCTGATCACTCCATTCTCTCTGTAGAGCCATCGAATGACAGATGCAACATCGGATTGATGTTACATCCAACCTAGGCGAGTATAAATGTTTATTTTTCTTTAAATCCTGATCTGCTTTTTTAACAAATTTTGTGTGCATGAATACTGGATATAAAATAGACTATATGGGCAAAAATGTGGGAACACCTGGTCATTACACCTATTTGAGCTTGTTCGACGTCCCATTCCGCAGCTATGGGCCTTAAAGAAAAAATAATTAAAAAAAAAAAACAAAAAAAAACTGCAAGACAAAGGCATAATGACCTATGCATAGCATACTAGCTCCTTATGAATTACTTACCCAAGAACAAAGCCCCCGCATCGGTCCTCGGACACCTCCGCCATTATACCCGCTGTGGCTGGCCAGAGAAGCGATGACGTCACTAACAGCATTCTCAGTGTGGAAATATCTCCTTAACCGTGTATGTTAAGGATATATTTCTTGGACCTACAGGCAAGCCCCTATCTAGGCTTGTTGCCTGCACCCCCATATTCCCCTCCTTTACTATCATAACAATGTGTGTGTGTATAAATATTGCGCAAAACCCTATTCCAAAGAGTAGGCAGCCAACACAACAAAGAAAGTTGTAAATAGTGTAAAAAAAAGGGCAAGTGTAGCACCAAAAGTAAAATCACTCCACGTGTGAGGTGAGTGTTGAAAGCGGGGACAAACGTGTCCAACTTTCCACTGGAAGTGTTCCTTTATTCAAAAAGGAAAGGAAAAAACTAAAAATAACCAAAGTGTATATATATATATATACATCACTACATGTGATACTTATCCTAACCACACAAAAATGTGAACATGTGCGTGATCATGAATATACATCAAGTGTGAACCAGGGCCACAAGTTTATTCCAACTTGGGCCAAAAAAAAAGAAAAAAAAAGGTGTTAATCTGCAATCACAATAATAACATCCCAAATAAATAAAACAAAAATATATAAAAACTATATATGTAACCCAAAGTGTAGGGTGGCGAGCAAAGAGAAGTCCTCTGGACATACAGCACTTGTTATAGTCCTAAAGGCCACACAGATCAAATGTAGATCAGGGAGATGGCAATCGTGGGAAGAAGAAGATGTACGTCTTCACAATCTGTGGATCGTGTTGATGTCACTTTCTCTCTCAGTGGACACAGATGGATTCATATATTTCAGAGAGAACCAAAATCTCGGCAAAAGGAAAAAGATAAAATACCCTTACCAGATTCTGTGGACCCCGTGACTCACCGTACGGTGGAGGGTCTCATAGGCATGGACAGATTGAAGGCTGTCTTCCCTTTATTCTCTGTGTGCTGTCATCAGCGGACTTTCCAGATCTGAGAGGCTTCCAAAAAGCTTTCAAATAGTGCTCGCAATCCAAGGTGTAAAATGGTGTCTCCGTGGACCCAAAGAATGATATGATCAATCAATGGGTTAACATGCCCAAAAAAAGGAGAGAAAAAACTCTCATAGTGTAAAAAAGTAACAAA
The DNA here is from genome assembly GCA_029574335.1 of Rana kukunoris. Lineage (NCBI taxonomy): Eukaryota > Metazoa > Chordata > Amphibia > Anura > Ranidae > Rana > Rana kukunoris. The sequence continues at coordinate 59,299 of JAJQKJ010002188.1, read as the reverse complement.
CTTTAATTAAAAATGTTTTTCTTAAGTAGGCATTCCCACTACAATGTCTTTCACTCCAATCCAATTTTTTTTAAAAAAAGAACAGGTCACAATAAAACTCTACAACACAGAAGGAAAATGCACAATCGCTCTACTATCCCAATGGAATGGGTAGGAGTGTATGGTCAAAAAATGTGCAAGAAATTGGGGGTGAACCCAGCGTACCCGACCGGTTTCGTCTCCTTTAGACTTCTACTGGGGTGATAGCTTGATAGCTTGATTTTTCCAAATTTATGATCCAACCCAAAGCCTCTAGATGGCTGCGAGCTCTTCCGAGATCCTCCAGTAATTTTTCCCTGGAGGGAGCAAAGAAAAGTAGGTCGTCTAAGTATGGAACTACCGCTATACCCTGAAGGCGGAGCAAGAGCCTCTGCCATGACTTTTGTAAAAATTCTCGGGGCCGAGGAGAGGCCGAAGGGGAGGGCCCTGAACTGAAGGTGCACGACCTCCCTTCCCATGTTTACTGCCAATCTCAAAAATCTTTGGGATTGGGGAGCTATGGGGATATGCAGATAGGCGTCTCTCAAATCGATAGACGCCATAAAGCAACCCTTTGTTAACAGGCTTTTTACCGTAAAGATTGAGTCCATGCAAAACCTTTCGTATAGGACTGATCTGTTTAAAGGCTTTAGATTGAGAATGAGTCTGAAGCTTCCGGACGGTTTTCTTACCATAAATACATGGGAATAAAACCCCTGGTAAAGCTCCCCCTCTGGTACTGGGATTACAACCCCCTGCTTCCTCAGATCCTTTAAAAGGTTCTTCATGGCTAGGGACTTGACAATATCTCCTGGTAAGTCTGTCAGAAGGTACCTCTCTGGGGGAGTGTCCGAGAATTCTATCTTGTAGCCTAGAGACAGCATAGCGAGAATGTACCGATTTTCTGTTATGCTGGCCCAAAAAGGGAGGAAACGTTGAAGTCTCCCCCTACCTGCAACTGGCTGTCACTGGGTTTTGCTGGTTGTCGCAGGAGGATTAAAAGGACATTGCTTTTGCCCTTTCCCCTCTGCCCTGACCAGACCTTTTTCCTCTCTTGAGGCTTACTCTGTTGTTGAGCCCTTGGGGGACGAAAACACTTTTTACCCGACTGACCCCTCTTTTTGGCCGGGAAAGATTTTTTCTTGTCTGCGGTCCTATCAAGTACTGTATCCAACTCAGGACCAAACAAAAAATCCCCCTGAAAAGGGATTCCACACAGTTTGTTTTTGGACGCTGTGTCCCCGGGCCAGGTCTTTAACCATAAGGCCCTTCTTACTGAGTTAGTAAGGGCCGCAGATCTTGCTGTCATCCTGATAGGCTACCGCAGCAGACAGGGTAGAGAAGGAATCTAAGATTTCCTGCTTAGGGGAATCAGCTATAATATGAGCTTTAAGCTGGCTCAGCCAGTACTCCATGTTTCTGGAGACGCAGGTGGTTGCCATTGCTGGCTTAAGGTTGCCTAAGATGGATTGCCAGGCCCTCTTTAACTGCTGGTCCATCTTCTTATCCATGGGTTCCTTAAGAATCCCCATGTCCTCAAACGCCAGGTCCGAAGACCTTGAGACCTGAGAAAAGGCTGCATCAATTTTTGGAGTTTTATTCCAAAGAGCTGCTGGATCCTCATCAAACGGAAACCTTCTTTTATGAGCTTTAGCAAAGAAAGGTTTCTTTTCTGGATCAGCCCATTCCCTCATGATTGAGTCAGAAATCACAGAATGAACAGGAAAAGTACGTATTTTGGGCTCACAGAGACCCGCGTACATCCTGTCATGTAAGGATAGCTCTTTGCGCTCCTCTTCCAAGCCCAAAGTTGCATGCACAGCTTTAAGGAGGTCATCCACTTGGTCCAAAGACAACTTATATTTAGAAGATATATTTTCTAATTCGTCTTCCTCCTCTTCCGATTCCTGGGAATGTGAGGGAGGGGGACCGTCCTGGTTCAGAGGACTCTCTTCTGCCTCCACTACAGGAACTAAAGGTGAGTCTTGTGAGGATTGTGAGGTAGAGGCTTGGCTCACAGATGGTTTCATGAGTGAAGATTTAAAGGATTGAATCGTAGCATCCAACTCCTTCTTTACAGAAGCAATTATGTCGCTGCAGGCAGCAGAAGCTTCTTCTTTCACCAAGGAGTCAACACATGATTGACATAAAGCTTTTCTCCATCCTTCAGAAAGTTTAGCCTTGCATGAAGGACATTTCTTTTTGTTTCCGGGTTCAGAGCCTTTGGCCTGATAAGGAAAAGAAACAAAGGGGAAAAACAAAAACCCAACCATGTGAGATAACCTGAACAACCCATCAAGGTGCTCACCAAAGGTGCACAGTGAGAGATCTTTATACACTCACGTGCCCAAACAGGCCCCCGCCACCAGGGGAAAAAAAAAGCCACTCACTCCCCCCAAGAGAGAGAGAAAGAAAGCTGGAGAGAGACCTCCTAGTAACTAAGGGTAGAACACAAGTCTACCCCTTACCTGGGTCTTGCTGGTGCCAGTGCCTGTCCCACTCGCTGCGGATCCCCCTTCCATGCTTGAGGGCAGTAGCGTGATGCTGGTGGCAGAACGCCGGTTCCGGACTCCACTAGTGCCGCTGCACCGGACCAGAACCAACTAATAAGGCACCAGACCCGTTTCTCCCTCAGCGATTCCGGGTGGAAATGACGCGCCCGCTCGTAAGAACCCCGCCCCTTCCGGTTACCTCATTTCCGGGGGAAGCAGCTGGAGTAAGGAAGTCACCAGCTGACCTTCCCAAGATGGCGCCGGCGTCGGTTTGGACGAAGGAACGTCCGCGCGAGTACCTAGCCAGGGGGGCAGCGTCCTGGAGCAGTCCTGGCTCACTGAGCACTGATGAGGGAGAAGGAGCCCATGCACAAGGCACTCTCTAACCCGTGAATGGGAGGAACAGACTCTCTGAGGTAGGTAGAAAAAAAAGGTGGAGTAGGGAGATAGAAAGAAAAAAACCTCTCCAGAAAACCTGGAGAGCTCCTAACCCCCACATGTGTTCCCGCCGGAGGAAACACAAAAACTGATAAGTGGAGGGAACCTCCCTTTTAGGAAGTTTGGTGGAGGTGCGTTTCCTGTCAAGTGGGTGGAGCCACGCTCTCAAGGTGCTGTCCTGAAAGATGATAAGGGAAAAACATTTTTAATTAAAGTTTGTTACTTTTTTACACTATGAGAGTTTTTTCTCTCCTTTTTTTGGGCATGTTAACCCATTGATTGATCATATTCTTTGGGTCAACGGAGACACCATTTTACACCTTGGATTGCGAGCACTATTTGAAACCTTTTTGGAAGCCTCTCAGATCTGGAAAGTCCGCTGATGACAGCACACAGAGAATAAAGGGAAGACAGCCTTTAATCTGTCCATGCCTACGAGACCCTCCACCGTACGGTGAGTCACGGGTCCACAGAATCTGGTAAGGGTATTTTATCTTTTTCCTTTTGCCGAGATTTTGGGTCTCTCTGAAATATATGAATCCATCTGTGTCCACAGAGAGAAAGTGACATCAACACGATCCACAGATTGTGAAGACGTACATCTTCTTCTTCCCACGATTGCCATCTCCCTGATCTACATTTGATCTGTGTGGCCTTTAGGACTAGAACAAATGCTGTATGTCCAGAGGACTTATCTTTGCTCGCCACCCTACACTTTGGGTTACATATATACTTTTTATATATTTGTTTTATTTATTTGGGATGTTATTATTGTGATTGCAGATTAACACCTTTTTTTTTTGGCCCAAGTTGGAATAAACTTGTGGCCCTGGTTCACACTTGATGTATATTCATGATCACGCACATGTTCACATTTTTGTGTGGTTAGGATGAGTATCACCTGTAGTGATATATATATATATATACACACACACTTTGGTTATTTTAGTTTTTCCTTTCCTTTTTGAATAAAGGAACACTTCCAGTGGAAAGTTGGACACGTTTGTCCCCGCTTTCAACACTCGCCTCACACGTGGAGCGATTTTACTTTTGGCGCTACACTTGCCCTTTTTTTACTATCATAACAATAACATCCACCACTCATCTGGGAATACTTTCCAAAAGATGTTGAAGTGTGCCTGATGGAATGTGGTGAAGGGACAAGAGTATGTACATTACAAAACTTTTGACACATAAAACAGTTACTGTAGATTTGATTCGGCTGTGTGTTCAGCTGTGTCATTTTACATGCTGACCTATAATGAGAACCTGCCATCTGTACCTATAATATGTGTACTGTTCAACTAGGAAATACCACATAAATCCATAATACCCCTGGGGGTTTACAGTAAATGCATGGGTGTTACTTTAGAAAATCTGGTGCAAACATGGTGCAGTTTACCAGAGAAACCAACTAGGTCTCATTGTGTGTTTTTACTGCGACTTTGCACAGATCAAAGTAGGGCCGAAACAACTAATCGATTATGAAATTAATCGATTACAATTTTCATAAATCGATTAATCAGCCAGTAACATAATGGGGTTAAAAAAAAAAAAAATAGCCCTTTATTGTACAAAAAAGCAAATCACTACTGTAAATATTACATTCACTGTCCCACAGTAAAAAAAATGAACCCCTTACAGTAGCGATTGTTTTTTAACTTCATTATGTTACTAAATATCTCAGGCCTGGGTTCACACCTCTATTTTTGGTTCTTTTTGCAGAAACACACTACAGTTCAGTTGCACGTTTTCCTACGGGACACGTTGACATCCACGATTTTATTTTTTTCAGCTGCTGCGTATTTGGAAAGGGCAAGGAGCTTTTAACGCAAAACAGTGCTATTTTGTATTTTTTGGTTCAATATACTTCAATGGAGAAGCTGCAGAAAAGCTTGTAATGTGCTTTTTCAGCAATTTGTGTTTTGTAATCTGCCCAACAACAAATTGGCTCAAAAAATATGTACATTTTTTTTTTTAAGGCCATTATCCGACTAATCAAAATCGGCCAACTAATCGATTATGAAAATAATGGTTAGTTGCAGCTCTAGATCAAAGGGTCACTATGTAAAAAGCAGAAAAACACCTTGCAATTTGCCCAAAAAGAAGCTCATGTACTCTTTTGAGCTTCAGGCTACAAAACGCTGAGATGTGAAGAGGGGCCATGTAAACAAATGGGATTTTGCTGGTTGGGTGTTTTTTCTGCCGTTTTACAAACTGAAAACGCTCAAGTGTGAATGCAGCCTAAATAACCTTATGGTTGTCAATGTGCAATTAAAAAAAAAAAAATGTCTGCTTTGCACTTACTCACCAGCTTTTCTAGTTTTGTGATCTACTAGAGAAATTTGAAGATGGATGAATAATGGCCTGCTAGGGAACAGCCCTGTTATTGCACATGCTTTCAGTTATCATGAGAAACGATTACTTACCACCTAGAATTTGCTGTAATCTTGGGAAGCCACCTTGCCCTCCCAGCATAACTCCCGCCAAAATCCATGTCAAGCCCACTGTGAGGAGAACCACGATAATACGAACAGGACCTGCCAACAAAAAGTTAGCCTAGATCAACAACTTTAAACCTCATCCTGTATACGAGAAGGGTGTATGACAAACTTTTACAAAGCATTTCCAAGGCTTTCCACAAACTTCAAGGAATATTAAACAGAATTAAAGCATAAGTCCACTTTTGTTGAGGAAAAAAAACATTCCCCTCTGGGTGATCTATGTACATTGCAAGGATTATAACAACCTTTGATGCAGATTCCTACCTTTAGTTATTCTGAATAAATACATGCATGCTTTTCTGTGCCTCTGTGGGTCTAATGGGAGTGGTTTCATAATTATCATTCAGCTGTGGCAGCTGCAGAGCACCAATGAGGAAATCCGCTGGGCCTGCATCCCTTTAGACACGTTCCTTTTGGAAATAGCTCACCAAAAATTATATTTTTGTTGCAGGGGATGCCTGAAATCTGACTTCTGGGAAAAGTAGTGATCCAATCACACAAGCAGGAAAGTGGAGTTAGCCTTTAAGAATGCTGACCATTTTAAGCAAGCTCCTAGCAGGTTTCAGAAGTTTTTTGAAAAGCTTTGGTTCCACTTTAGGGGCCATTTACACGCGTATGCCGTGGCAACTTGTGCTAAAATGCAAGCATTACAGGCTTTGGCAATTTACCTGCTCTGTGTTCGGTGTGGTGGTGCAAATCATTACGAATGCCGCCCCCCCCAATATATTGTGCAGCAGATCCCCAAAGCACCACAACATATTATACATACACTATATTACCAAAAGTATTGTGACGACAGCCTTTACACGCACATGAACTTTAAAAAGAGGAAGTAAACCCACTGTAACGAAAGTAACAAAAATAAATACCCTGCAAGACAAAGACATAATGAGCTAGTATGCATAGCATACTAGCTCATTATAAAGTACTTACCCGAGATCAAAGCCCCCCAGCCATCCTCGATTGCCTCTGTCGCCGCCATGATACCCGGAGTGACTTCCGGGTATCGCGGCTCCAGCGATGTGACCGTCAGGCCCTGGCCACTAACGGCATGTCCCATTCATAAACGGCACGCTCAATGCGCATGCGCCGTAGACATCGCTGCTGTCTTTTCTGCAAATATCTCCTAAACTGTGTAGGTTTAGGAGATATTAGTTACACCTACAGGTAAGCCTTAATCTAGGCTTACCTGTAGGTACAAGTGGTCTGTAAGGGTTTACAACCACTTTAAAGTGTTACTAAACCCAATAATATTAAAATATTTCATCTGCCCGACAGCTTAGAAATCTTCTTTTTACATTAAACTATTGCCACTATATACCTTTTTGGCTGATCTGAATACAACGATCACATGATAAACTGCAGAGTTTGTCCAGAGATGCGTGTTCAGGTAGGAGGAGATTTCCACTATAGCCTGGATACACTCTCACATGCGTGATGTCAATTTCATGTGACCTGGCTAGCTTTAAGAACAAGGAAATGTTTTCTGCAGCATAAAAGACAACAGAGCATGGTTGGCTACCATGTCTGTGTGTTAGACGCCTATACACACAAACTATACAGCTTTCGTCGTCACATTTCCAAAACCGGGACCAAATAAGCCTTTTTACACAATGCAAAGGATTAAACCCTTAAGTTACACAGTGAGTAACAAGTGACTTTACTGTTGTGGGTTTAGTAACACTTTAACTGCTTGCCGACCAGCCGCCAAAGTTATACGGTGGCAGGTCGGCTCTGCTGGGCGAGATCACGTAGATCTACGCCATCTCGTCGTTCAGTCAATAGGGGCACGCGCCCCCTGCTCGCCCATGATGCTGACGCACATGCCCGGCAGAGGCGATCACCACCGGGCCCCCCGCGATCGCTCGTTACAGAGTGAGAACTGGGAGCCGTGTGTCCTGTCAGGGGGAGAAATGCCTGACCGTCTGTTCATACAATGTATGAACAGCGATCAGTCATTTCCCCTAGTGAGGCCACCCCCCCCTTCAGTTAGAACACATCCAGGGAACATACTTAACCCCTTCCTCGCCCCCTAGTGTTAACCACTTCCCTGCCAGTGGCATTTTTATAGTAATCAACGCATTTTAATAGCACTGATCGCTATAAAAATGCCAATGGTCCCAAAAATGTGTCAAAAGTGTCCCAAGTGTCCACCATAATGTCGCAGCACCGACATTTTAAAATATACATTTTTTCAGAATTGTCGCTCTATTTTTGTTTATAGCGCAAAAAAGAAAAACCGCAGATGTGATCAAATACCACCAAAAGAAAGCTCTATTTGTGGGAAAAAAAGGACGCCAATTTTGTTTGGAAAACAAGTCGCACAACAGCGCAATTGTCAGTTAAAGCGACACAGTGCCGAATCGCCAAAAGTGGCCACTTGCTAGGTCAGTGGCCCAGTCCAGGGGTTAAGTGGTTAATGGCATCCCAGTCTTAGGCTGCATTCACACCTTTGCGTAGGTGATTTGCGGCATAAGTACCGCGATTTGCGACGACAAAAAATAGGCGTTTTGTACGGCGTCAAAACGCGTCGTATTTAACAGCATTTTTTTTACAGTCATTGTAGGCTATGCCGAACGCCGAAGCCGCCCGATACGCGTGTCGAAAAAGGGTCCGGGACTTGTTTAAATGTCGTCGTTCGGCGTTCTATCGACGTACGGCGTTCTGCGTTAGTGAACAGTTTCCATAGAGAACAATGCAATTTCGACCCTCCGGCATATTGTAGCGTCGCTTCAGGCGTAAAAACGCCTAGGTGTGAATGGAGCCTAACTTCAACTCTTCTGGGAAGGATGTTCACAAGGTTTAACCACCTGAGGCCCGCGCTATAGCCAAATGACGACTACAGCGTGGACCTGAATTGCCAACAGGACGTCAATTGACGTCCTCCCTTTTGGCGTTCCCCGTGCACACTACCGAGCGCGCAGCAGGGAAACTGTGTTGGCCGTGTCCCTTGGACACAGCCAATCACAGATCGTGGCGAACGGCCAATCAGAGTGGCCGTTTGCTATGCGATCTGTGCGGCCAATGAGAGATGATCTCAAATGTAAACATTTGAGATCATCTCTCATTGCCGGCTCACACAGACAGCGTCCTGTCTCTGGAGAGGAGACCGATCTGTGCCCCTTGTACATAGGGACACAGATCGGTCACCTCCCTCTGTCACCCTGCCTCCCCCCACAGTTAGAACACACCTAGGATACACATTTACCCCTTCCTCACCCCCTAGTGTTAACCCCTTCAATGCCAGTCACATTTATTCAGTAATTGGTGCATATTTATAGCACTGATCGCAGTATAAATGTGAATGGCGCCAAAAATGGGTCCGCCAAAATGTCGCCGTCCAAATAAAAAAAATCGCAGATCGCCGCCATTAATAGTAAAAAAATAAATAATTCTGTCCCCTATTTTGTAGGCGCTATAACTTTTGCGCAAACCAGTCACTTTTTTCTTTAAATTAGGCTATTATAGCAATAAGTAAAAAATATTGATTTTTTTTCCAAAACTGTCACTCTTTTTGTGAGTAGCGCAAAAAATAAAAACTGCAGAGGTGATCAAATACCACCAAAAGAAAGCTCTATTTGTGGGGAAAAAAAGGACGTCAATTTTGTTTGGGAGCCACGTTGCACGACCGCGCAATTGTCAGTTAAAGCGACGCAGTGCCGGAAGCTGAGATTTCACCTGGGCAGGAGGGGGTATATGTGCCCAGTAAGCAAGTGGTTAAGAGTGGCACTGGAGAAAAGAAGGGGCCAGGAGCACTGCTGAGGGACCCCAGAGGAGGAGGATCAGGGACACTCTGTACAAAACCAACTGCCCAGAGGAGGGAAGTATTAGAGGTCGACAGATATGGGTTTTTCTCTGGCTGATGCCGATATTTAGAAATCTGGGATGGCCGATATATGATACCGATTTTTGCGGCTGATATTTTAGGCCGATTTTTATTTTTTATTGGTGGCACTGGCTCGTGGCACTGGATGGCACTAATTGGCACTGTAAGGAAGATGGCACTAACAGAAGGCACCTATTGGCACTGGCAGGTTGCACTGAAAGATGGTACTGGCATGTCGCACTGATTGGCAGATGGCACTGGCATGTGGCACTGGTTGGCACTGGCAGGTGACACTGTTTGGCAATAGCACTGATTGGCATTGGCAGGTGGCACCGATGGCTTTAGTTGGCACTGGATCGCACTAACTGGCACTGGATGGTGCCACTGGTATTGGCACTGGCAGGTGGCATTGGCGAATGGCACTGCGATGGAAGGTGGCACTAATTGGCACTGGATGGTGGCTCTGGTATTGGCACTGGCAGGTGGCACTGCTGCAAAAAAAATGGTGTCACCCCCCTCAGTACAGACCCCCTCTCCCTCCAGTATAGACACCCCCCCTGCCCCCCGTAGTACAGACACTAGAGAGCGGTGTGTGTCCCACGAGCGCGGGCCCCTCCTCTTCTGTGGGCCTAAACAGAGGAGGGATGCTGCGCTGGGTGTACCAAGATGGCCGCGGCTCCGGAGCTAGGCCGAAGCCACGGTCTTTCCTGATGCTGTGACCGCGGCGGCAATTCGCGGGGCTCCGGAGCTAGGCTGAAGCCGCGGTCTTTCCTGATGCTGTGCCGCGGTCATAGCATCAGGAAAGGCCGCGGCTTCAGCCTAGCTCCGGAGCCGTGGCAACCGCTAGCGGGAATTGTAAAATATCGGCCCGATTTGGATAAAAATCGGCCGATGCAGATTTCTCCAAAACGACCAAATATCAGCAGATATATCGGCCTGCCGATATATCGGTCGACCTCTAGCAAGTATGACATGTTTGTTTAAAAAAAAAAGAAAAAAAGGAAGCCTAACAAGTTTATCACAGCATTGCTCAGAGATAGAGAAACATTCATGTTGTGTGTTTTTTTTTTTTTTTTTTTTTTTTTTTTTTACAAACACAAAAGTTTCTCTATTTCTGAGCAATGTTTTGATAAACTTGTCAGTCTGCCTGTGTTTGTTTGTTTATTTTTAATAGCTGTGAGCAGACAACGGCTCTGCATTGACTTATAGAAATGCAGTTTTAAAATTGTGAGGGGGGGGGGTTAATAGTAATCTTCATTATTTATTGATTAATCGTGCAGCTCTATAACAGAGATTCAATTTTTTTTATGCCCCCAACTGCCATTTTTCAAACAAATTACAATACAAATCTCACAATTGCACTGCAGACAAAGCTGGTAAAGTTACCTGCTAACCGCATAATGTAGCTGAGAAGCACGCCTCCTGGCTGGGTACTTTGGGCAATCTCCTTCTCCGAGTCACCCTGCATAAAGAAAATTAAATTAAAGTCAAAACTCATCCCGGTTTACAAATCCTACCTGTAGATCGTTATGGCTTTTGTGAGGTTATTTTTATTTAAAGGCTGAACTTAGGTAAACAGCTATAAAGATAAAATACAAAACTCATGTGAGCCATGTGACCTGCCAAACACAGAAATACTTTTTCCCGGCATGCGATTATTGCCTGGGGCAATAGCCATTAGCAATAATCAGTTTTTCACCAGGGACAGCTCCCAACGTCACGACTGTTGGGGGAATTAAGTGACTTGTGGAATGAGATTAAAAAATTTTTAAATCGCACCATCTATGGCCTGCCTAAAGCTAGTCATATACATGTATCCATAAATAGAGATGAACAAAAAAAAAATAGATTGATTTCCCCCATCCGTGCCAAACAGTGTAAATGGAGAAATTTCCCCTTCCGGTTATTGGATTCAGGTGGCCACAGCACTTGCAGCTGCCTGAATACTCTTGAACAGTGACTGCACCTGATAGTATGAAGACACTAATCCGCTGATTATTTACCTTGCTCAGTAGACTTTTAAAAATCTACTCCCGTTTAGCTGGTTTGTACCGACAAGGCCAACAAGGGTCTAACTTACACTGATTCAGCAGAAATCCAAGCTGCGTGTGGCTTAACTTAAAAGTGGTTCTAAAAGCAGTCTTGTTAAGCGGGGGTTCACCTAAAAAAATAAAAATGTTTTAACATTATATTCAGCCGAGTTGTGAAATAGAGATTACAGATTACAGCTTCCGGGTATGTAATCTGCGGCACTGGGCGTTCCTAATTGATTGACATCCTTCCGACCGGCGCATACAGCGTGTCACGAGTTGCCGAAAGAAGCCGAACGTCGGTGCGCAGGCGCCATATAGAGCCTGTATGCTGTATTTTTTCATTTCATTGCCGTAATCTCACAACTTGGCTGAATATAATGTTAAAACATTTTTTGGGGGTGAACCCCCGCTTTAAGCATTCTCTGCATTAGCACACAAATATGCGGCCCCACTAGACAGGGCATTTTTTCCGTGGGGCCGCATATTCACACATTTCCCTTTGTGCTGGGCCCCATACCAACAATCAGGATGCAGAACACCCAATTCTGGGTCACCTGATAGAGATTGGCGTTGATTGGCTACCACAGTGATTAGTTACTGTGCAGCCCGTTCCCATGTTTTCTCCTTTCTGTAAAATGGAGAGGTAGACCATATCTCTCTCCTTGCAGAGAGAAATGATAGAAGAAAAAAAAACAAACACACACCTTTGGTGGAAGGTTATGGAAGTAGCAAGATATATACTACTAAAATTCTATTTTAGCTTACTATTTTGGGCCACTTTTCATTTGATGATCAAAACAAAAATTAAATCAGGAGATTTCCCATTTACCACCAAATGAAAGCCCAATTTGTCCTGAAAAAAAACAAAAAAAACACACAAGGTATAATCCAGCCGGATGCACAAATTAGTTGTGATGATATGTACAGTTTTACCAACACATGTTAAAGTTGAAAAATTGTGCTTCAGCATTAAAGGGTCACTAAAAGGAAAAAACATTTTTTTAGCTAAATAGCTTCCTTTACCCCAATGCAGTCCTGGTTTCATGTCCTCATTGTTCATTTTTGCTGTAATCCTTTGTTCTGCACGCTTCCTGTCTGTTTCCTTATGAACAAACTCATGGGAGCTTCTCTCTGTGGTCTCCAATCAAGGAGGTGTGATTACTATGTGTCTAAAACCCCTCAGCACCAATCACTTTCATTTTAAAAACAAACACTGCCCTGTATTGGCTCTGTACATCAGAGAGACAGGAACAGCATGCAAAAACGAAACTGAAGGTACATTATATGATTATATATTTTTAATCATTTTTAAAAGGAATCAGTTAACTTATATGTCTCTATACTCTGTAAACAGTCATTTCAGCAAAAAAAAATGTTTTCTTAACAACTCCTTTAAGATTTGTTTTAATGCGTGAAGGGGTTACAGTAAAAAACCTTCTGCAACCTGCTCGCTCTTCACCACCCAGACTTCCCTGAACTCAATCTATTGATGTGACCTGAAGCAGCAGCTCTCTGCTCTCCCTCCTCATTGGCTCCTGCTGCTGTCAATTACAGCCAGTGAAGAGGAAGCAAGGGGTGAGCGAGATGGGCTGTGCTACATATGTCAATGGACACGGTAGGGCTCAGGAGCGAGTGCCCCCATAGCAAGCGGCTTGATGTGGGGGACCCGAGTAAGGGAAGGATTGGGGCCGCTCTGTGCAAAACCATTACACAGAGCAGGCAAGTATAATGTTTATTATTAACGCACATTTACAATCACTTTAAAAAGGTGAGAATTGCCCTAATTTTAAGAGATTGCTGCTTATTCAACCCGGACTTCAATTGTAAGAAGGAGCAGTAAAGCAGAACGGTGTGGAACTGTAAAGTCTGTCAATGTAATGAGAAAACATGACTTGCCCAATGTACATCTATAATTACAAAACAGAAACAATGTTTCTAATTATACTGTACACATTCAGTTGAACACTCCTACATGTGAATATAAAAGGGACATAAACTGAAGAGACTAGAATCCCCTTGTATGTGTGTACTAGAGCTGAACAAACCAGTTCTCTCATCTCCTAGAGATAAGCCAAGTCTGGAGGCAGAAGTACTCACCTAAGTATATAAACACTGCAATGATTGCATTCTACACCAATTTCCTCAGAGCCCTTTAAAAGTTGTTCATATTCCATGAGATCTGGATGAACAAAGCAGTGTGTGGGTATTAGGCTTCATGTGCACGGGACATTTTTACAACCTCTCCTGAACGATTTAACGTGACAGCTAGAAAGCCACATTTAAAAACGTCAGTTTTAACACGTTTATTTGTGGCGTTTGGGTTTATATATATACACATATATACACACTAAATGCGGCTAGACGCAGGTTAAGGCCTGTAAAATGCAACTGCCTAAAAATGTCAGTTAACGACCTTGTGTAACATGTACACATAAGATAACATTGAATGATTTCAGTGGCAGTTGAAAAGAGTGCCCAACTGCCTCTGAACCTCCATTAAAGCGGAGCTCCAGCCACGGAAAACATTTTTTTAAAGTCAGCAGCTACTAACAGTGTAGCTGCTGACTTTAAATAAAGACACTTACCTGTCCTAGGTGCCCGCGCTGATGGGCCCCCCCGATGCCGGTCCCACGATCGCTCCGGGTCCCGCGCCGCCATTCACAATATGGGAAACAGGCAGTGAAGCCGTACGGCTTCACTGCCCGTTTCCTACTGCGCCTGCGCGAGTCTCACGCTGGCTTGTGAATGGGCGCGCTGCTCTCTGAGAACACACACAGTTCCCAGGAAGCAGCGCGCCCCATTCACAAGGAGAAGAAGAAGAAAACACACCGTGGATCAGGAAGAGGCAGATTACGGACTTCCGCATAGCAACAGCTATTTCGGGTGAGTATTTTTTTTTTTTTTTTTCAGGTTTTTTTTTTTTCTTTCAAACAACATTGTAAAATGTTGTTATCCTGGGTGGAGCTCCGCTTTAAGCAGAAGCACATGGGACCTCATACATACTTTACACTGCTAATAGGATCTGGATGTCTGGCACTTTATAGGACCATATTATTAATGCGATGTGGAGAGAAGTCACCAACAGAGAATATATGTCTAACTGGGAATGTTCCTATGTGGCTGGCATGAATATTCACTACTGATCACAATTGCTATGTCTCCAGGAGAGATGAATGTCCTCAACAGCCCCCCCCCCCCCCTCCACCTCCTTGCACAAACATGCAAAGATTATTAGGGCAGCTGGGATGTGCTGGACCCAGCCTGATGTTTGTAGACAGCTTAGCCGTCATCTGCTCACCATATTTATGAACAGATAATGTTTTCAACAAGCCACATTTGTGCGTTGTCACCGAAACAGGAGAACATGGGAAATATTTCAATGGAAACAACTGTTTAAGAGGGTATTTCTCTCACCTTAACCACTTGAGGCTCGCGCAATTGACGGCCGCCCCTTTGGGCGTTCCCAGCGCGCGCAGCGGGGAAGCTCTGTGTTGCCCGTGTCCCTTGGACACGACCAATCACAGATCGCGGCGAACGGCCAATCAGAGTGGCTGTTTGCTATGCGATCTGCGCGGCCAATGAGAGATGATCTCATATGTAAACATATGAGATCATCTCTCATTGCAGTTTTACACATAGACAGCGTCCTGTCTCTGGAGAGGAGGAGACCGATCTGTGTTCCTTGTACATAGGGACACAGATCAGTCACCCCCCCTCCCCCACAGTTAGAACACACCTAGGATACAGATTTACCCCTTCCTCAACCCCTTCAATGCCAGTCACATTTATACAGTAATTAGTGCATATTTATAGCACTGATCGCAGTATAAATGTGAATGGCTCCAGAAATGTGTCAAAAGTGTCCACCATAACGTCGCAGTCCCAATAAAAAGTGCAGATCGCCACCATTTCTAGTAAAAAAAAAAATAATAATTATGTCCCCTATTTTGTAGGCGCTATAACTTTTGCGCAAACCAGTAGCTTATTGCGATTTTTTTCTTACCAAAATATATATAAGCATACGTATCGGCCTAAACTGAGAAAAAAAAGTTATTTTTTTTGTTTAAATTGGGGTATTTATTATAGCAACAAGTAAAAAAATATTGTATTTTTTTTCAAAATTGTTGCTCTTTTTTGTTTATAGCGCAAAAAATAAAAACCGTACAGGGGTTCAAATACCACCAAAAGAAAGCTCTACTTGTGGGGAAAAAAGGACGTCAATTTTGTTTGGGAGCCACGTCGCACGACCGCGCAATTGTCAGTTAAAATGACGCAGTGCCGGAAGCTGAAATTTCACCTGGGCAGGAGGGGGTATATGTGCCCAGTAAGCAAGTGGTTAAAATAGTTTGTAAAGGTTTGCATTTTTATAACAAACATGTTATGCTTACCTGCACAGCCCTAGCCCCTGATCCACTTCTTCTGGGGTGGCCCGCCGGCGGTCCTAGCTCCTCCTCTTTATTGGGTGCCCCCACAAAGAGCCATCAGGGCACCGTGTCCCACTGCTGTGTCCATTGACATAGACAGCAGTACACGGCCCCACTCCCCCCGCTCTGGTGTCACTGGATTTGAATGATGGCAGCTGGAGACACAGCCCCAGAAGGATTTGCCCCCTCAACAACCAGGCCATTTTTTTTGCTACCCGCCACTGAGTCGCTTTGACAATTGCAAAACGGTACACAAAAAAAGGTCCCTCCCCACCCCCCACAAACGGAGCTTTCTTTTGGTGGTATTCGATCACCTCTGTGTTTATTTTCTGCGCTATAAACAAAAATTGTTTACTTTTCGCCATCATACATATCCCAAAAATATATTATATTATAATACAAGAAAAACAAAATGTATTCATCAGTTAAGGCCAATTATATATACACACACACACTATATATATATATATTTTTTTTCCCTAAAAATAACACGATCGTAAAAAAGTTATAATGTCTACAAAATAGGGGATAGATTTATGGCATTACTTTCTTTTTTTTTTTACTAGAAATGGCTACAATCAGCGATTTTTAGGGAGACTGCGACATTGCAGCGGACAGATCGGACACTTTTTTGGGACCATTGACATTTATACAGTCTTACCTCCATTGTGCAGCTCGTTTTGCACAGAGTGGCCCCAATCCTTGTCTTCTGGGGTCCCTCCCCGCAAGAGCTAACCCCCCTCTGGGAAGCGCGCTCCCATGATACTAAATCACTCACCCCCGGCACACTGCGTCATTGATTTGATTGACAGCAGTGGGAGCCAATGGCTGCACTGCTATTAATCATTCAATGAAGAACCGAGAAGCCCAGGCCAAGAAGCCAGCGTGTTCATGACACAGGACTTTCGAGGGCTCATGTAAGTAAACAGGGGGCTGGGGCCTACAAGCATCAGATGTTTTTTCACCTTAATGCATAGCATGCATTAAAGATTCACTAAAAGAAAAAAAAATTTGGGCTGAAATGACTGTTTACAGGGTATAGAGACATAAAAGTTAACGATTCCTTTTAAAAATTATTAAAATTGATAAGAATCAATCATATAATCAACCTACAGTACTAGTTTTGTTTTTGCTGTCATTTCCTGTCTCTCTGATGTACAGAGCCAATAGAGGGCAGTGATGGTTTGTCTAAAACCCCTCAGCACCAACCCAGTTTCAGTTTACACACAGTAATCACACCTCCTTGATTAGTGGCCACAGTGAGAAAGCTCCCAGCACTGTGGTTATAAGGAAACAGACAACCAGGAAGTGTGGAGATCAGACCAGAATTACAGCAACATCAAAGCAAAAATGAACAATGAGGACATGAAAACAGCACTGCAGTAGGGTAAAGGAAGCTATTTAGCTAAAAAAAATGTTTTCCTTTAGTGACCCTTTAAGGGGGGGGGGGGGGAACGCAAAGCTTTACAACCCCTTTAACACTAGGGGGTGATCAAGTGCTTAAATTTGTTCCTCAGGTGTGATATAAGTGATGACATAACTCCTGGTTTACCTGGATGTCAACGGTGCCCTTTTTTGTTTAAAAAAAATGCTGTGCAAATACCATGTAACAAAGCATTCCAAAACCCACCAATTTATTCTTTAGGGCCTCTGCTTTAAAAAAATATATATTATGATATATTTGGGGGTTCCAAGTAATTTTCTGGCAAAAAAATGAAACCCGATTTTCACATGTATACAAAAAGTGCCAGAAAATGCCTGTTCTTCAAGTGGTTAATACATGTTTCATAGAGTAGTTCTTTTTTATAACCTTGTGTTTTTGCCCTTTAACATCCCTGCCCCCTACATTCTTTGATCCAAATCTCACTTCAAATCATCCAAGACTAGCAGTCAGAGACAACACTGCAGATATATAAAGATAAGAAGTTGTAGCACAAGTGCCTAGGCACCCCACCCACACATGCCAACAAACATACTGCTATATATCAGGGTAATTCCAGACAAAATGGTAGATTTTTCAGGGTACTGCTTAGGCACAATTAACACTTTTACAGGTTTCCTATACCAGAGTTTGACAAATTTGCTTTGAATCTAGGAGCCAGCTAGGAAAAAAAAAAAAAAATCTTTAAAGGGGTTGTAAAAGTAAATTTTTTTTTACCTTAACCACTTGCTTACTGGGCACATAAACCCCCTTCGTGCCAAGGCAAAATTTCAGCTTCCGGCACTGCATCGCTTTAACTGACAATAGAGCTTTCTTTTGGTGGTATTTGATCGCCCGTGCGTTTTTTATTTTTTGCGTTATAAACAAAAAAAGAGCGACAATTAAAAATATATATTTTTTTTTACTTGTTGCTATAATAAATATCCCAATTTTTTTTTTAAATATTTTTTTTTTCTCAGTTAAGGCCGATACGTATTCTTCTACGTATTTTTGTAAAAAATAAAAAAAATCACAATAAGCAACTACTTTGCGCAAAAGTTATAGCGCCTACAAAATAGGGGACAGAATTATGATTTTTTTTATATTTCTTTTACTAGTAATGGCGGCGATCTGCGATTTTTATTGGGACTGCGATATTGCGGCGGACACATCGGACACTTGACACATTTTTGGCGCCATTCACATTTATACAGCGACCAGTGCTATAAATAGGCACTAATTACTGTATAAATGTGACTGGCATTGAAGGGGTTAACACTAGGGGGTGAGGAAGGGGTTAAATGTATTGCCTGGGTGTGTTCTAACTGTGTGGGGGGAGGGGACTGACTGGGGGAGGTGACCGATGCTGTGTCCCTATGTACAAGAGACACAGATCGGTCTCCTCTTTCCCTGACAGGACGTGGAGCTGTGTGTTTACACACACAGCTCCACGTCCCTGCTCTGTCACCGCCGATCGCGTGTACCTGACGGACACCGCGGCCGCCGGGTACACGCATCGAATCCTCGGTGATGCGACGGGACTGTTTTTCCCTGTGGCGCGCGCGGGGAATTACAAGAAGATGACGTTTAAAGACATGACACCGGCGCCTCAGGTCCGCGCTGTTGACGTATTTTGTCAATAGCGCGGACCTCTAGTGGTTAATGCATCCTATGCATTAAGGTAAAAAAACATCTGACAGCACCGCCCCCCCCCCCCCAGCCCCCGTTTTACTTACCTGACCGTTCAAAATTCCTGGTCGCGTCCATGTCATCCTGTTCCGCTCCCAGCCTGGCCGTTCATTGGCTAGGCTGGGCGGATTGATAGAAGCACAGCCATCGGCTGGCGCTGCTGTCAATCACAGCGGATGTCGCGACGCGCTGGGGGGCAGGGACGAGTGATACAGTCGGCGGCTATGGCCACCGCTGTATCACGGGAGCGTGCTCGCAAAAGCATTGCGAGGAGGAGCCGAGACAGCTACCGAGGGACCCCAGAAAACAGTGTTCGGGGACACTCTGCAAAACGAGCTGCACAGTAGAGGTAAGTATAACATGTTTATTTAAAAAAAAAAAAAAAATCCTGACTTTAGTGTTCCTTTAAGTGTAGTATGCGTTGTCAGTGTTCAGGGTAAGGCAAGTAATTTGCGCCTATTAACTTACAGCAGAGCGGCCAGCCATTAACCCTGACAAAAAAACGGTTATGTCATGGTTACAGGCTGATCAAAAACAATGACAAGAAAAACCTGTTTTAGGGGGAAAACTCCACTGCATTAGGCCCTGTTCACATTCTGTGCCCAATCCCAAAACATACTACAATTGCTAAACTTGGTTCAGGTGTCTCCATATTCAATGCTACAAGTGGTTGTACCGGAGTGAGGCTGGCAAGTGCAGGCTTCACCGCGATAACATTTTTTTTTAAAGCCAGAGGTCGGGTTTCTTGTGATGACAACCGGCTAAGCAACTGCTCAATCATTATCACAAGAACAAGTGGGAGGGGGACACGTCCCTTCTCCTGCCTCTCTGCCTGGGCTCTCCAGTCCCACTGGGAGGCTCGTGCGACCAGACGGCAAGTCCGCCGGCTGACCGGAGACCCGAACAAGGCCGGAAACCGCTTTCATCTAGTCTCGGATCTAGAAATGAGGAAGCAATGGCACAAAGTCACTTCCGGTTTACTGGAGCCTTAAAAAAGTATCAGTATTCAAAACAGCCAAACCTGGCTTTTTGAATGCTTTTAAGTACCATGGAGGGATTTGAGTCATGTATAGACATGTATTTTATAACAATAGCAAAGCTTTATATTCACTTTAAAGCGGTTCTAAAGCCTTAAAGGGGTTGTAAAGGTAAAAAAAAAAATGTCCCTAAAACAGCTTCCTTTACCTTAGTGCAGTCCTCCTTCACTTACCTCATCCTATTTTGCTTTTAAATGTCCTTATTTCTTCTGAGAAATCCTCACTTCCTGTTCTGTCTGTAACTAAACAGTAATGGGAGGCTTTCTTCCTGGTGTGGAGAAAGCCTTGAGGGGGCGAGCAGGATAGTCAGGACGTCCACTAACACACAGCTCCTTTATCTGCAAAGTAGAGAGCATCCTGATGCTCCTGCACGCCCCCCTCCCCCCTCAAGAGGCTCTCTCTACCTTTACCTCTACCCAATTTACCTTTACAACCCCTTTAAGGTTTTTCACCTGAATGCATTCTATGCAGCTGCCCCTAGACCCCCCCCCCTTTCCTTACCTAGGCCCATCAGATCCAGAGATGTGCACGAGTCAATAGATGCAGCAGCTGGACCCAGGAGCGAGCAAATACAGGTGCCCCCAGGGAAAGCAGCTTTCCCTGGGGGCACTCAATGAAGAGAGCCTGCAGGCAGACCCCCGAAGAAGAGAAACAGGGCTGCTCTGTGCAAATCCATTTCACAGAGCAGGCAAGTATAGCATTCTGTTCAAATCAAACCAAACCAGACAGCCTGTTATAGCCTGAGCGCAATGAGATTGTATGGTCATCCTAACGCTTATCACAGAAGCTCTGGGATTTTTTTGCCCGGTCCTATAGGAGCCAGTGGGATCTCTGTGCTGCCAGTGATATGGATTGTCTACTGATGCCCCATCACTCCCAGGGGCATTCAGCATAGGGACCAGAGACATTATGGGGTCAACTTAATAAGGCAGCTTAAAAAGTGGAGAATAGGAAATAAGTTTTATTTATGTTTAGATTAAGCCTGTCATTAGTGCCCTGTCATTGCTCCCTGACATTTGAAAATGCTAGTTATCCGATTGCTAAACGAACCAACTAGCGATAATCCAAATATACAGATTAGCAACATTATAGCAGCATAAACTCCTTTTTTGCTTTGTTTAACTACTGGGCCTGGACAAATAAATAATTTTGTAGGCTCCAAAGCAACTTCTTTCCTTGTAACTGCACTGGGCCAATCATGAGGCACACAGAGCTATCACATAATAGTGACGGCATGCTCACCCGCTGCCAGAAGTGTCAAGTCTTTCACTTCCAGCCTCCAAATGGTGCAGCAAAGGAGCAAGGAAAGGTAAGCATATGAGATGATATTGCGGTCTCTCCTCCTGAAAATGTATTTGTCTGGCTGCTCTTGTAATTCAACAAATTCGGATTCACTAACCTGGAACAAGTGTGGAGGTTTCCTCAGTACAGGACCATTTTGCTAAAGAGAACCAAGGGTGGCTCTCTCCCAAATGACACTGCAGGCCGAGTTGCACAGCTTGGTAATGTTGAATACCACCACCAGTCTATCTAGTTTAACCTGAACATGTGGAAGTTGGCAGACAACACACAAGTTATAAACTAACCAATATGCACGTTGACAAATGATCATGTTTCTTCACTGATCAACCTCTCCCGATAGAAATAGCTGATCGATGACGCAAATACATATTTAGCACACGGGAGCTGGATGAGCGATAGTTAGAAGATACAATTGTAAGCCTTCCATAGTATCCCTTTCCACCAGGCAACCTCTGATTGAATTTATGACCAACTCTCAGTGCTACTGATTGTTTGGTATCAGTCAGTTTTTCACCCTGGAAGGTTGACACAGTTTGAGTGTAAATTGATTGAAGTGAAGTTATGGCTGATTGATTTCGATCCATGCCTCCAATATGCCCTGCCCACAAAACTTCAGGGGAAAAACGTCTTCTCCCCATATCTGTTTCCCGACATGTTCGCAAGCGTAAGAGGTATTTGGAGCCCTAAAAGTAACTAGTACCCCAGTATATCCGAAACACATGAGGACATCTGGAGGACCACAAGTGAAACAGAAACCTGAAGTATCAACTAATATAAATTTGGCGTATAGATAGACACTGCTCAAAAAAGGAACAATTTTTAAATGAGTATAGCATCAAGTCAATTAAACTCCTGGGATATTGATCTAGTCAGTTAAATAGCAGAGGGGGGTTGTTAATCAGTTTTGGCCGCTTTGGTGTTAATGAAATGAACAAATGCACTGATAGGCAACAACAAGGCAAGTCATGGTTTTACAGGTAACATGCTTACGTGGTAATCTATGCTGCCTTCATATTCTTTACATCTGTCCATATTACTGATTTTTTTTTTTGTTTTCTTATTGTCCATATCTAAATTATGAGCTGGTTTTATCCTTCTAGCCAAGATGATCTCCTGCTCTCTTGCTGTATCTTGTAGTCCGTTTTTGGTGTGAGAAGGTCATTCTGTCAGCGAATACACAAAGTGAATATCCACAACAGACGTCTGCAGAACACCAAAGAGTCTACAGATAACCTGATTCTCCATCAAACTTCCATCTCTCATCCAGGCTTCCTTTCCATCTCACCACTCTATCATGCACCCTCTACTTTTCCTCCTCACAGTTCTATCTTCGCTCCTTACATTTTCTCCCCCTTCACCCATCTTTTTCACCCCACAACATATACATATACACATACATACATACATACATACATACATACATACATACATACATACATATAACCCTCACTCCTGTCCTCATCTTATTAGTGCAGGTATCAGCTCCTGCCAATTCTGAACCCACATAACAATAAAACCTATAGGACACTGGAGCATGTCCCCCTACTTAAGTCACACTCCCCCATATCACTTCTCACACCCTTCTGCTTTGCCTAACTTCTGGAGATATTTCCCCAAATCCAGGACTGCCATCAATTACCTTCAGCCAACATACCTTCCATCCTCCGATAGCAGCCGCTATCCACACAATTTCTATTTTTCTTCAGCCTAGAACCAGCCTCCCCTTCTCCTGTGCCTTTTGGAATGCCTGCTCTGTTTGTAACAAACTCACCGTCATTCATAACCTATCACAAACTCCCTGAACCTACTTGCAATTCAAGAATCTGACCTTCCTTCTCCTGCTGCTCTCTCCTATGGTGGCCTCCTGTGGGACTCGCTCTCCCAGGCTTAGTGGACGGAAAGGAGGTGGTGTTGGAATCCTATGCCCTCAAAGCACTTTTCAGGTTCTTAATCCACCCCCCTCTCTGTCCCTCACCTTATTTGAAGCTCACTGTATTCATCAATTTTCTCCAGTTTCATTGAGAATTGCTGTGATTCATCAGCCCCCTGGACCAGTATCGAGCTTCCTCGACTTCTCTGCCTGGCGACCCCACTTTCTCTCTTCTGAAATTCCAACAATCATTCTTGGTAAATTCATCATCCCTGTTAAAATTAAACTGCCAAGCCTAACCTCCTCTTTTGACCTAAAACAATGGACACATGCTTCTACGCACTCTGTTGGCAACTGCCTTGACCTCATATTCTACCTATGCACTCCGCACAACCTTTTCCAATATTCCTTTTCCTCTCTCTGATCACCACCTTATTAGTTTCACTCTCTCCCTGTCTGCCTCCTCCTTGCCTTTCAACTACCAAACTATTACCCACAAAGACCTTTGCCATCTTAACCCTTCTTTTTTTTCTGCTACAGATTGTCTCTATGACAAAATCTCATCCTTGTCCTGCCCCAACTTGGCCACCTCGGTCTACAACAGATCACCGTCATCCACCCTGGATGGCTTCGCCCCCCTCACTACTCACAGAATCAGGCCCCGACCTCTACAACCCTGGCAAACAGACAATACCAGACGCCTCAAAAAAACGTAGCAGCGCTCTTAAACGTCTGTGGCATTAGACCAAGTCACAGCAAGATTTCAGCCAATATAAATCTGCCCTCCAAAAATACCATCCCTGCCTCCACACTGCCAAACAGATTTACTTTATCACTCTCATTAACACCCTCTCACGCAGTCCCCGTAAACTCTTTTCTAACTTTACCACTCTACTTCGTCCTCCATTACCTCCACCCACTAACTTACACACTGCCCAGGAGATTGCTAATTACTTCAAAAATAAGATTGAGACAATTCGTGTCTGGATTTCGGCTCTAAAGATACCTCCTCTCTTTACACTCCTTGTCCTCCTGCACAATCAATACTTCCCTCTTAAACCAGCTACTATAGAGGAAGTCACTAAACTTTTTTCTAACGCCCACCTAACCTCCTGCCCCTTGTACCCAGTTCCTTCTCAAATACTACAATCCCCATCTGACACTATCCTACACTCTAACTCATATCTTCAAACACTCACTGTTTACTGGCATCTTCCCCAACCCTCTAAAACATGCCCTAATCACTCCCATACCAAAAAAGGCCTCACTAGTCCCCACCAATCTTAACAACCTAAGACCAATCTGTTTACTTCCTTTTGCCTCCAAACTCCTTGAACGTTTAGTCTACAACCAACCTCCTCATTGAGAATAACCTTCTTGATCCCCTTCAGTCTGGATTTCGCCCACAGCACTCCACAGAAATCTGCCCTCCTAAAACAACTTACTAACAGCCAAAACTAACAGTCATTATTCCATACTATTACTCTGGACCTTTCTGCTGCCTTTGAAACAGTTGACTTGACCACCCCCTCCTCCTCAAAAAACTCAAGTTGGCTTGGTCTCCGTGGCTGCACTTTCTGTATCTTACCCATTTCATCGCACCTTCAGT
Organism: Rana kukunoris; assembly: GCA_029574335.1. Taxonomy (NCBI): domain Eukaryota; kingdom Metazoa; phylum Chordata; class Amphibia; order Anura; family Ranidae; genus Rana; species Rana kukunoris. The sequence goes on along the minus strand of JAJQKJ010002188.1, from coordinate 34,637 downwards.
GTCACTTACAACTTCACTTCCTCTTCTCCAACTCTTCTTACCATTGGGGTCCCCCAAGGTTCTGTCCTTGGACCTCTATTCTTGATCTACACATTCTCCCTGGGTTAGCCGATAGCCTCCCATGGCTTCCACTACCATTTATATGCTGATGACACCCAAATCTATCGTTCTGCCCCTCAGCTCACCCCATCAATCTCCTCATGCATCACTGATTTACTAACAGACATATAGCCTGGGTAGCACAGCACTTCCTCAAACAGAATTTATCTAAAACTAAGCTCTTAATATTTCCTCTACCATGTGCCCCTTCCCCTGACTTCCATCAAGATCAATGGCACATCAGTCCGTCCCCACACGCTAGGGGTAACCTTAGACTCTGAACTGTCCTTTCAGGCCCACATCCAATCACTGTCCAAATTATGCCGCCTTGGCAACATTTTCAGAATACGCCCCTTTTTAACTGACACCACCAAGCTTCTAGTTCACTCCCTGGTATTCTCTTGCCTCGACTACTGCAGCTCCCTCATTGGATTACCTTTACATAGACTATCCCCCCCCCCTTCATGAATGCTACAAGACTCCTCCACCTTACCAACAATTCAGTGTCCTCCACCCAGGGCCGCTGATAGCAGGGGGACCACCAGTTCTCCTGTAGGGGGCCTGGGCACACAGGGGGGCCCACACAGCAGGGGGAATTAGTGTGGTTTGGTGGAGGGGCAGTTACAGAAGGATGCCCTGTGCAGCTCTCTGCAGCAGCTGAAAGCCAGTTCCCCCTCCCCTGGCCAGCTTTTAGCTGCTGCAGAGAGAGACACACAGACACCTTTCCTGTAATTGCTTCCCCAACACTGATTCACCTTCACGTTCTGTCTGCTTCTGATCCCGCCCGTGTGTCCCCTTGTCACTGCGAATATAATAGATTGGGGGGTCCTGCCAGGTAGGCTGTACGGGGACCCGTGATTTCTAACAGCAGCCCTGCCTCCAGCCCTATCTGCCAATCCCTCCACTGGCTTCCACTCACATAACAAATAAAATTCAAAGTACCAACAAAAATTTACAAAGCCATCCACAACTCGGCCCCCAGCTACATCACTAACCTAGTCCCAAAATACCAACCAAGCCCCTTTCGTCGGTCCTCCAAGCCCTCCAGCTCCATTGTCACCTCCTCCCATGCTCGCTTGCAGGATTTCTCTAGAGCTTCTCCCATCCTTTGGAACTCCCTACCCCAATCTTTCCGAATGTCCCATAATCCTACCATATTTAGACGTTACCTGAAAACTTGTCTCTTTAAAGAAGCCTATCCTGCTTCTAACCAACACTGTCTTACTTCCTCCATCAGCTCATCCCTTTTTAGATTGTAAGCTGTAATGAGCAGGTCCTTCGGTTTCCTCTTGTACCAAATTGTAATGTAACCCTTTATTTTGTTAAGCGCTGCACTGTTGGTGCACTACTACTACTAATAGTGGCCACTGACATTTTTTTCCCCCTACTCATCTGTTCTGTTTTTTTGCTAGTTTTGCATTTGACTAGGGTCAGTGTCACTACTGGTATCATGAGACGATACCTGGACCCTATAGAGGTTGCACAGGCAGTCCAACTCCTCCAGCATGGCACATCAATATAAGGTTTTCTGTGTCTCCCAGGGCATGAAGGATATTCCAGAAGACATGCAGTTACTCTAGGAGAGCTGGACAGGGTCGTAGAAGGCCCACAACCCATCAGCAGGACTTGTGCAAGGAGGAACAGGATGAGCACTGCCAGAGGCCTACAAAATTACCTCCAGCAGGCCACTGGTGTGACTGCCTTTGGCCTATCAGAAATAGACTTCATGAGGGTGTCCTGAGGGCCCGATGTACTCTAGTGGGCCCTGCTCACTGCCCGGCACCAAGGAGTTCCATTGGCATTTGCCATTGAACACCAGAATTGGCAGGTCCGCTACTGGTGCCCTGTGTTTTTCACAAATGAGAGCATGTTCACCCTGAGCACATGCGACAGGGCCTGGAGAAGCCGTGGAGAACATTATGCTGCCTGTAACATTGCTCAACATGACCAGTTTGGGGGTGGGTCAGTGATTGTCTGGAAGGCATATCCATGGAGGTACGCACAGACCTCCACAGGCTAGACAATGGCACCCTGACTGCTATTAGGTATCGGGATGAAATCCTTGGATCCATTGTCAGACCCTACGCTGGTACAGTGGGTCTTGAGTTCCTCCTGGTACACAACAATGCCTGGCATGAATGTGGCGAGATTATGCAGCCAGTTCCTGGAGGATGAAGGAATTGATATGATTGAATGGCCCCTATGTCCGCCTGACCTAAATCCAATAGAACACCGCTGTGACATTATGTTTTGATCCATCCAACGCCACCAGGTTGCACCTCAGTCTGTTCAGGAGCTCAGTGATGCCCCAGAAAATACCCCCAGGACATCATCGCTCTTTTCATTAGGAGCATGCCGCAACATTGTCAGGCATGCATACAAGCATGTGGGGGCCATACAAACTACTGAGTACTATTCAGAGTTGCTGCAATTTAAGTAAAATGGACTAGCCTGCTGCTTGATTTATTCACTTTGATTTCCAGGGTGTCTTTAAATTCAGCCTTCTGTAGGTTGATAATTTTTATTTCCATCAAGCAATGTGGCATACTTTGTTCCTAACAGTAGAGATATCCGGCATGATATTTTTCGCCATTGAGACCTAATTTGAGCTGTGTATATGAAAAGGAGTGTGAGCACCGAGGTTATGTGGAGTGATCAATTAGCACTTTAACTGGTTAAGGACCGCCTACTGTACATTTACGTCAGCAGAATGGCACGGCTGGGCACATCAACGTATATATACGTTGGTTTCTAGTACCCAGCCGTGGGTCGCGGTCCGGTCCAAAGCTCCGGGACCGGGTCCGCAGGACTCGCGGACCCGACCGCCGCTGGAGTGCGACGATCGGTCCCCGGAGCTGAAGAAAGGGGAGAGCTGTGTGTAAACACGGCTTCCCCGTGCTTCACTGTGGCCGCAGCATCGATCACGTCATCCCTGTTATAGGGGGACGTGATCGATGACGTCACACCTACAGCCACACCCCCCTGCAGTTGTAAACACACACAGTCAACACTCAAATCCTACAGCGCCTCCTTGTGGTTAACTCCCAAACTGCAACTGTCATTTTCACAGTAAACAATGCAATTTAAATGCATTTTTTGCTGTGAAAATGACAATTGTCCCAAAAATGTGTCAAAATTGTCCAAAGTGTCCGCCATAATGTCGCAGTCACGAAAAAAAAAACGCTGATCGCCGCTATTAGTAGTAAAAAAAAATAATAAAAATGCAATAAAACTATCCCTTATTTTGTAAACACTATAAATTTTGCGAAAACCAACCGATAAACGTTTATTGCGATTTTTTTTACCAAAAATAGGTAGAAGAATGCGTATCAGCCTAAACTGAGAAAAAAAAAAAAAATTATATATATATATATATATATATATATATATATATATATATATATATATATATATATATATATATATATATATATACACACATACATACAGGGAGTGCAGAATTATTAGGCAAGTTGTATTTTTGAGGATTAATTTTATTATTGAACAACAACCATGTTCTCAATGAACCCAAAAAACTCATTACTATCAAAGCTGAATATTTTTGGAAGTAGTTTTTAGTTTGTTTTTAGTTTTAGCTATTTTAGGGGGATATCTGTGTGTGCAGGTGACTATTACTGTGCATAATTATTAGGCAACTTAACAAAAAATAAATATATACCCATTTCAATTATTTATTTTTACCAGTGAAACCAATATAACATCTCAACATTCACAAATATACATTTCTGACATTCAAAAACAAAACAAAAACAAATCAGTGACCAATATAGCCACCTTTCTTTGCAAGGACACTCATGCAGCCTGCCATCCATGGATTCTGTCAGTGTTTTGATCTGTTCACCATCAACATTGCGTGCAGCAGCAACCACAGCCCCCCAGACACTGTTCAGAGAGGTGTACTGTTTTCCCTCCTTGTAAATCTCACATTTGATGATGGACCACAGGTTCTCAATGGGGATCAGATCAGGTGAACAAGGAGGCCATGTCATTAGTTTTTCTTCTTTTATACCCTTTCTTGCCAGCCACGCTGTGGAGTATTTGGACGCGTGTGATGGAGCATTGTCCTGCATGAAAATCATGTTTTTCTTGAAGGATGCAGACTTCTTCCTGTACCACTGCTTGAAGAAGGTGTCTTCCAAAAACTGGCAGTAGGACTGGGAGTTGAGCTTGACTCCATCCTCAACCCGAAAAGGCCCCACAAGCTCATCTTTGATGATACCAGCCCAAACCAGTACTCCACCCTCCACCTTGCTGGCGTCTGAGTCGGACTGGAGCTCTCTGCCCTTTACCAATCCAGCCACGGGCCCATCAAGACTCACTCTCATTTCATCAGTCCATAAAACCTTAGACAAATCATTCTTGAGATATTTCTTGGCCCAGTCTTGACGTTTCAGCTTGTGTGTCTTGTTCAGTGGTGGTCGTCTTTCAGTATTGTCTCTGAGTATTGCACACCTGGTGCTTTTGGGCACTCCAGTGATGTTGCAGCTCTGAAATATGGCCAAACTGGTGGCAAGTGGCATCTTGGCAGCTGCACGCTTGACTTTTCTCAGTTCATGGGCAGTTATTTTGCGCCTTGGTTTTTCCACACGCTTCTTGCGACCCTGTTGACTATTTTGAATGAAACGCTTGATTGTTCGATGATCACGCTTCAGAAGCTTTGCAATTTTAAGAGTGCTGCATCCCTCTGCAAGATATCTTACTATTTTTGACTTTTCTGAGCCTGTCAAGTCCTTCTTTTGACCCATTTTGCCAAAGGAAAGGAAGTTGCCTAATAATTATGCACACCTGATATAGGGTGTTGATGTCATTAGACCACACACCTTCTCATTACAGAGATGCACATCACCTAATATGCTTAATTTGTAGTAGGCTTTCGAGCCTATACAGCTAGGAGTAAGACAACATGCATAAAGAGGATGATGTGGTCAAAATACTCATTTGCCTAATAATTCTGCACTCCCTGTATATATATATATACACACACATACACACATACACGTTTTTGGGGGATATTTATTATAGCAAAAAGTAAAAAATATTGATTTTTTTTCAAAATTGTCGCTCTATTTTTGTTTATAGCGCAACAAATAAAAACCGCAGAGGTGATCAATTACCACCAAAAGAAAGCTCTATTTGTGGGGGAAAAAGGACGCCAATTTTGTTTGGGAGCCACATCGCACGACCGTGCAATTGTCTGTTAAAGCGACGCAGTGCCGAATTGTAAAAACGAAGGCATTTAGCAGCATATTGGTCCGGGGCTTAAGTGGTTAAAAGTTACACCAGGTGGTGTGGGACTGTGTTAGCACCGTTGATTCATGGTTCCATTGAAGGATTTACTCGCACTTTATTGTAGCAATTCTGCACATTGTTGAACACAGACTTTTAATAGTTAATAAGGCGTTCACGGAACACCTTTACAGTATTTAATATATGTACCAATTACTTTACATGGTTAACATTATATGAGGGACAGTGAAAGTAACATTTACAGTAGCGATTTGCTCTTTTTGTACTATAAAGGACCAATTTTTTTTTTTAACCCCATTATGTTACTGGCTGATTAATCGATTATGAAAATAGTAATCGATTAATTTCATAATTGATTAGTTGTCGATTAATCTGTGGAAAAGTGTAGCGCTAATAATGACACAAATAATGATAATACAATAAAGATTAAATCATGCAACACCACATGTGAATGAATGGTATTCAAAAGTCCATAAATGTTTTGAATGAATCGGTGAGGCCGCGTACACACGGCAGAGATCCTCGACGGGCAGAACACATCGTTCCGCCCGTCGAGGTTCTCTCCCGGCCGTCGGATTCGGCGACCCGCCCGTCGGGAATGGCAACCAGCCATTCTTCCAGGCGGGCCGTCGAGGAAATAGAGAGCGTGCTCTCTATTTCGGCTCGACGGGCTTCCCGACGGGAAGCTCGCTGAGACCGTACACACGGCCGAGGTCCTCGCTGGAATGTGCATTCCAGCGAGGTTCTCGCTGATTTTCAGCGAGAACCTCGGCCGTGTGTACGGGGCCTGAGTCGGTTTTTTTGAGTAAAACAGATACACAAAATCCAGTGCATAAAGAAGTGAAAAATCCACCACCGCTTATGACAAGGGGCTTACCGGACCGATTGGACCTAGACAGGCATATACCCACTAGGCCAATCAAGCTTTGTTAAAGTTGATATACTGAAGCGGGTACACCATACACGTCATGCGATTCGGTATCAATGAAGGCAAACCTCAGACAGATGATTCAAAAATACTTCCCAGCAAGCAGCAACTCTCAACAGATCACTCAGAGGGCATATCAGTACTCCAACCGATAAGCATGAAAAAGAGAAGGCAAGGCGTACATAGCGTAATTCCGTAATAAAAATCGATATTTATTATAAAGAGAAAAACTCACATTTTGCAATGGTCAATAGAGCTTATAGAAAAAGGGTAGCAGGAACAACAGTAGTCCATCCCGACATGTTTCGTTACAAAAAGAACATCATCTGGGGTGCTGTCATCATGCTACACTTACCCTTATATACAGCAAAAGGTCCCCACAGGCAGCTGATGGTAATAACATGGCACTTCCTGTAAATTGCAATGGAGGATATGGTGTGCGGGTCAAGCCTCTCTTTCAGTACAGGAAGTACATCGAGAGGGTAATTATTCAAACCAGACCTCAAAGAACAGAGCTATAAGCTCATAAAATGCTGACAAAATCCTTGGACAAGTTTTACCGGAACAGGCTAGGATCATCTTTAAAGGTGCTCCTTCTTTGAGGAATAGTATCGCTCCAAATACGGTTGACCCCCCTGTGCGTCCCACCTTTTTTCAAAACATGGAGGGATACTTTCCATGTAAAAAATGCACAGTCTGTCAGTACAATTTGTGTGGGAGACGTAAAACTTTAGAATTTCAATCTACAGTGACCAATCAGAGTTATTCGATCAAACACTTTTGTACATGTGCTACCACCCACGTTGTCTATCTGATCACTTGCCCATGCGGGAAGCAGTATGTGGGTCGCACGACGCGTGCGTTTTCTGTGCGGGTAGGTGAGCACATAGCCAAGATTGTGGGAGGTGACACTAAACATACTGTACCTAGACATTATAGATCCTGTCACAGTCGGGATCCTAAGGGGTCGCAGTTCTTGATCATTGACAGATATATCCCACCTTGGCGAGGGGGAGCCAAGACTAGAGGAGTATCCAGACTTGAAACCTACTGGATATATGAATTGCAATCCCACTCTCCCCAGGGTATGAATGTAGAGTGGGATATTAACGCATTCATTAACCAGTCTTAAAAATGATTCTATTCAATATATTATTATTGTTTTTTACCATTATGATATGAGTGTTTTCTGTAAACCTATATTCAATCTTGGCTCCTATAGGATGCATGTCCCTTTTTTTTTTTTTCCCTGATTTTCATCATAGGGGGTTAATTAAGACATTTTTATAATTTTAATTATTTTCCTATTACTGCCAAAATGTAATACAATTTAAATTACATAAAATTATTTATTTAGGTTTCTGACATGATGTGCACAATTTTTGGTCACTTATGTCATCTAACACCATATTGTTATTTTAATTATAGGTTAATCCCTAATTTTTAACATACACACTGTGTCTATCACAATGATGCGTTTTGGATTCAGCCTCCATTATGCTGTTTTTTAAACCAATCCATTTTTTCTGTGCCTCTTGCTTCAATGTGCTTCCATAGTGTGGCTATTCAATATCATTTAGCCTGCTGTGGAGCACACAGCCTGGGATCCATTACGAGGCTTGGTGATGTGGTCATGTGACCGCAATCTACCAACAGGGGGAGAGAATGCTGATTCGTTCTCAATGTGCTTCCACAGTGTGGCTTTTTCATTATTTTTTAGCCTGCTGTGGAACACATAGCCCGGGATCCACTATGAGGCTTGGTAGTGCGGTCATGTGACCGCAATCTACCAATAGGGGGAAAATAATGTGGATTCGTTCTCATCCTCAGAACGAGGCTTGGTTTTAATATCATGTGATGTGCTGTGACATGCTGTTTGAGCTTGGAGTGCACATCTTTTTATCAATACAGGTGCCTGTGTTTTTATTTTTTCCTGCATGGCTAATTCTCCGCTTTATCAGAGCGGATGCCATTTTATGAGCTTATAGCTCTGTTCTTTGAGGTCTGGTTTGAATAATTACCCTCTCGATGTACTTCCTGTACTGAAAGAGAGGCTTGACCCGCACACCATATCCTCCATTGCAATTTACAGGAAGTGCCATGTTATTACCATCAGCTGCCTATGGGAGCCTTGATATGAGTGTGGGGACCTTTTGCTGTATATAAGGGTAAGTGTAGCATGATGACAGCACCCCAGATGATGTTCTTTTTGTAACGAAACATGTCGGGATGGACTACTGTTGTTCCTGCTACCCTTTTTCTATAAGCTCTATTGAGCATTGCAAAATGTGAGTTTTTCTCTTTATAATAAATATCGATTTTTATTACGGAATTACGCTATGTACGCCTTGCCTTCTCTTTTTCATGCTTATCGGTTGAAGTACTGATATGCCCTCTGAGTGATCTGTTGAGAGTTGCTGCTTGCTGGGAAGTATTTTTGAATCATCTGTCTGAGGTTTGCCTTCATTGATACCGAATCGCATGACGTGTATGGTGTACCCGCTTCAGTATATCAACTTTAACAAAGCTTGATTGGCCTAGTGGGTATATGCCTGTCTAGGTCCAATCGGTCCGGTAAGCCCCTTGTCATAAGCGGTGGTGGATTTTTCACTTCTTTATGCACTAGATTTTGTGTATCTGTTTTACTCAAAAAAACCGACTCACCGATTCATTCAAAACATTTATGGACTTTTGAATACCATTCATTCACATGTGGTGTTGCATGATTTAATCTTTATTGTATTATTATTTGTGTCATTATTAGCGCTACACTTTTCCACACATTTTCTATTAGCAATTTTTTGATCTCTTGCTGTGTTAGCGGCTTTTTGTATTTTAAGATAGCGCAGTATTTTTTCTTTTTCGATTTTGTGTAGTTGTCGATCGATTCGTTGTTTCGGCCCTACATCACACCCATGGTTGCACAGGAGTGCAGTAATTTCAGCACACAGGCAATGTGCTGGAATATAAACTTAGCTGCGCATGTGCACTTAGTCTACATTCTACAGGAGATTGCTAACAGGTACGTATGGAGGTTTTGTAGAAGAAATACTGCTAGTCTCTTACGTAATAAACAGCCTGCCTTAATAGATTTAAAACATTTCAGCTTTAGTTCCATTTTAAACCCTTCACTGTGGCACATTAGCAGCCTATTCAGAATAATGGAGCAGCCTACCACAATGCCCAAAATATCAAGTGTTGAGCAACATACTGCAATGCAGCAGATGTTAATAGGCTGGTAGGGTACGTGGCCTCTACAGGCATGTTAACAGACACGTTTATGGAGCGCCCGCTGCTGATTCTGTCTTTTATTCTCCCAAGGAATTTGCTGCAATCACTGCCCGCTGGTCCCCTGCCATCTCCCAATCTGTGTATAAGCCGATTTGTGCAGTTGCTGACCCACGGGAACCGAGAAGCTGTGGCGGTCCAGGGCTTCCAAGATAGCGCCTGGCATTCTCAGTCACAGCGGACACCACGAGGCACAAAGAAGCCAAAGGAGCAGGGGGCAAGTCACAAATCCACCAAGCCCAAGAAGCAACCCAGAGACATGCTTTATTAGACTGAAAATCTGTCTGGCTCCAACGACCCTACTGTGAACACAACCCTGCATGCAGTTATGTTACCTGAGCCTGCTGACTGGAAGGATGTAGGTATGCTGGATGACACTGTGCCTCTGGAGTCTCCACCCGATCCCATCCCTGACATGTTTGATATGCCCTCAGGGGACAGCCCTCGGTCCACACTTAGTGAAATCCTGCATGCAGTTCATAAATGCACTGCCTTGGTGGATGACTTGAAGGAACGCTCTGGCAGGACCTCCAGAAGATCAGGGAGAGAACTACTTTTGTGGAGGGCCGAGTCAGTGACATGGAGGATCAGATGCCCCCTCTGAACAGAGATTTGAGAATTGCTGCACAACAGGCATTCCAAGTCAATAGCAAAACAAACCTGACTTTCTATAGTGGGATCTCCTGTAAAAATACTATTACTACACGATTTTATCATGTTTGCAAAAATTTCACCCAGCTATTATAGGCCTGCAGGAGACCCACTTCACAAGGGACACCATCGGATACTTGCAGTATTACTGGATTGGTAAGGCGTATCAATCCACTCCCTCTGCATTATCTCAGAGTGAGTGTACTGATACACAAGGATTGGCATACCAAGAGTTGGACTCTCTTGTGGACTCTTCTGAAAGATTTTATCTACTTATATTAATGGTTTACCTTAACCTTGCTTTTAGCATTTGTATACATGCCGCCCCCCCCCACATGATGTGCTGCAGTTATTGTTGTCGTACCTGGCAAAAAGGCTTGACATTCCGGTGTTAATTATGGATGACTTTAATTGCCATTTAGACCCTAGATTGGATAGGCATCCCCCTAGTTCCCCTACAAAGGGAGGCAGGGGCACTGCTCTTACCCGTTTGCTGGTTGAGGTGTATGACCGCCTAAGTTGGCTGATCAAAACTCTCCACCAGCACTGCCACTGATCCCAATTTCCCGTCAGCACAGCCGCTGATTCCTACTCCCCTGCCAGCATTGCCACTAATTCCCAACTCCCCTGCCAGCAACTACCACGGATCCCGTAATTTTTTTTTTTTACAAAACAAGCTTTTTATGAGGAAGGGCAAAAGACGGGTCGCCTAATGGCAAAAATAGCTTGATCCCAGCTACAATCTCCCGATATGGGGGCCATTTGTTCATCCAGTGGACAGATAGTCAACAACCCAGAACAAATTATTTCTGAACCAACATCCTTTTATACAGATTTTTATGGATTAGGGGAAGGCTATTCAACCGATAATCCAGATGATAATCTAGAAAAATATATTTTGGATATTCTCTTGCCATCATTATCTAGTAACGCTAGACAACAGCTCAATGTCCTGTTAACACTGGATAAAGCGGCGGCCAGCTCTTTTGCCACATGCAAAGCTCCCAATGGGACTGTTTACCCAATATAGGGAGAAGATTTTTCCTAGGCTGCTGGAGGTATTTAATGCTTTGTTTAATGAGGGTCACCATACCTGAGAAGGATCCAGTTGACCTAGTTCCTATAGACCAACTTCTCTCCTTCAGAGCACAAAACTAAAATCAGTCTGTATATGCAGCATATCATGCTTGTTATACTCACTGTGGAAATGAAGGGGTTAATCCTCTGCATCATGTAAAAAGACAGTTTTTATCCTGTATGCATAGATCCTCCCCCTCCTGCACGGTCTTTCTAGGGAAGGCCAGCTAACACAGGCAGGGTAGCCGACCTGCACATGGTCAGTTGTGTCTTATGCTGGAGAGAACATTTACTTGTTCTCAGAGTTAGCCAGGTCACATGATATTGACATCACACATGTAGGCATGTATAGAGGCTGTAGTGGAAAGCTCCTCCTACCTGAACTCTCAGCACTGGAGAAACTGCAGTTTATCACGTGACCGTGGTATACAGATTAGCCACAAAAGGTAGATAGTGGAAGTATTTTAATGTAAAAAGATTTTAAAAGTTGTGGGTACTGTGGGGGGGACGCATGAACCATTTTCATATTACTGGGTTTAGTAACCCTTTAACCTCTTCAGGTCCGCGCTATTAACAGAATACGTGAACAGCGCGGACCTGAGGCGCCGGGGTCACGTCTTTGGACATGATTTTCTTGTAATTCCCCGCGCGCGCCACAGGGTGGCGCGCGGCGGGGAAAAACAGTCCCGACGCATCACCGAGGATCCGATGCGTGTACCCGGCTGCCTGCGATGTCCGTCAGGTACACGCGATCGTCGGTGAGAGAGCAGGGACGTGGAGCTCTGAGTGTAAACACAGAGCTTCACGTCCTGTCAGTGAGGTGACAGATGCTGTTTCTCTTGTACATAGGGACACAGCATCGGTCACCTCCCCCAGTCACCCCCCTCCCCCCACACAGTTAGAACACACCCAGGCTATACATTTAACCCCTTCCTCACCCCCTAGTGTTAACCCCTTCAATGCCAGTCACATTTATACAGTAATTAGTGCATTTTTATAGCACTGGTCGCTGTATAAATGTGAATGGTGCCAAAAATGTCCGATGTGTCCGTCGCAATATCGCAGTCCCAATAAAAATCGCAGATCGCCGCCATTACTAGTAAAAAAAAATATATAAAAAAAAAAAATCATAATTATGTCCCCTATTTTGTAGGTGCTATATCTTTTGCGCAAAGCAGTCACTTATTGTGATTTTTTTTTTTTTTTTTTTACAAAAATACGTATCGGCCTTAACTGAGAAAAAAAAATATAAAAAAATAAAAATAAAAATGGGATATTTATTATAGCAACAAGTAAAAAATATATATATATTTTTAAATTGTCGCTCTTTTTTTCATTATAACGCAAAAAATAAGAACCGCACGGGCGATCAAATACCACCAAAAGAAAGCTCTATTTGTGGGGAAAAAAAGGACGCCAATTTTGTTTGGGTGCCACGTCGCACGACCGCGCAATTGTCAGTTAAAGCGACGCAGTGCCGGAAGCTGAAATTTCGCCTGGGCACGAAGGGGGTTTATGTGCCCAGTAAGCAAGTGGTTAAGATCCTGGCCAGGGTCTTGGCGCTTCGGGTCAACGGGGTCATCTCTTCTATCATACATCTAGACCAGGCCACCTTAATGCCGCAAACATCTACAGCCACAAATCTTAGATGTCTTTTTCTTAATATGCAGATACCGGGTGATAGCGGTTCCTTGATGCTAATAAAGCGTTCAACAGCGTTAGCTGGCGGTATTATGCAAATTCGAATTGAGAGTTAGATTTATAGCTTGGGTGAGATTGCTGTATGAATCCCTGCAAGCAAACATAAGAATGTCTGACAGGATGTCGCACGCTTTTACTCTGGGCAGGGGAACAAGGCAGGAATGCCCCATGTCTCCCCTGCTCTTTGCTATAGCAATAGAGCCTTTAGCGGCTTTAGTACATGCATGCCCACAGGTCACTGGTGACATGATGCTTTTCCTGGGGGGGTGCTTCTTTGACTAAAGTCCATAATTTCAGACTTTGGACGCTTCTCTGGCCTTACCATCAACTGGTCCAAGTCAGTTTTCAGCGCAGAACGACAATGCCTATTACCTGTCCCATCCCAGTGGTCCCCTCCTTTAGCTACTTCAGTGTATAGATAATTGCCCATGAGTACTAACAACTAAATATTTACCCTTTATTGTCCAGATTTAGGGACAAGATTAAAGTGGATGTAAACCCAAAAAAATTTTTTTTTTTTAATGGCACAATGTAGAGTATAATATTTCCTATAATTTGTGCCCAGTCTTGCCACACAGAGTTAATCCAGTGCTGAGTAATCCTCTTTTATGTTTAGTGAAAACTAACAGCCTTCCAGATAAAACCCTGTCTAAATCAAAAAGTCCGGAATCTCTCTTCTTGCTTTGAGTGAGAGGTTATTTACAAATATAGCTAGGACATGTTTATCATATGTTATGTTTTGTTTATCATAACATGAGGTGATATAACATCATAACACATCCTAGTAATATACAATGAACTTCGGATCACCTCTTGTTATGATAAACATGTCCACGCTATATTTGTAAATAACCTGTTACTGAAAGCAAAAACAGAGAAACGGACTTAACCTAATTTGGCAGGTTTTTATCTGAAGTCCGGTTAATTTGCACTGGACTTTAAAAGAGGATTACTCAACGCTGGATTAACTCTGTGTGGCAAGACTGGGCACAGATGATAGGAAATCTTATACTCTACATTGTGACTTAAAAAAAAAAAAATTTTTTTTTTGACATCTGGAATAATCTTAAATTGTCTCTGGCAGGGAAAACCACTCTGCTCAAAATGATTCTGATGCCACAGCTGTTATACTTCCTTCACAACTCACCTGTAGTGATTCATCTGAAGAAATTCAGAGTGGTCAATACCCTATTCAGACTCTTACTATGGAAAACTGCCCCCCCAGGATTAAGCTGGAACAACTGCAATATCCTAAAGATAGCGGAGGTTTGGCAGTACCCAATCCATGGCTGTACAATCTTGCAGCCCAAATGCAGCATCTGGTTGGCTCTATGTCCCATAATCCGGCAGGCTCATCAGCACGCCTGATGCTCATCGGCACTGGTGTAGAAACTGTTCTGATGGGACTGGAGGCACAGATGTTTCAGAAATCTAACAAAGAGATGCCTACCATCATGCTTATTCAAAAACAAATGGAACAAAGGTAAACAGTTGCAGGATTTACTGCATGTAGCTTGATTTGAGGAAACCACAGATATGTAGAATTGGCTAAGTTACAGTGGGGGCCTAGGTGGCGCACCTTTGGTGGGACTCTTCTGACCCATATATTTTAACCACTTCAATACCCAGCCATAGAAAATTGACGGCCTGGGATGGGATCTACCATCCTAAGTGGCCGTCAATTGACGGCCTGGGCATTGCAGGCGAATATCTGGATGATGCCTGCAGCCAGAGGCATCATCCAGATATCCTCTTCTTCAGCCGACGATTCTGCACAATGTAAGAACGATCATAGCGGCGGTTCCGCCGCTTGATCGTTCTTACAGGCCACGGGAGGGGACATCCCCCCCTCCCGCCGCCATCCGGTGCTTCTCCGGGCTTACCTGTGCCTTCGGGGGCCCGGAGAACGAATCGTCGGCGGCGGCAGGAAGCATATAGAGATGACTGGTGACCAGATGGTCACCAGTCATCTCTATGACCGTCGGAGGACCCGAGCGCGATCTGATGACGTCACGCCCGGGTCCCCGTAAGTAAACAAAGCCGCAATTGCGGCTGTAAGCCCCCATTCATGAGATCGGTGAATTTTTTTTCACCGATCTCATGGTTTCCAGCCTGGAGGAGAGATGTGAGGTCTTATTGACCCCACATCTCTCCATAAAGAGGACCTGTCACACACATTTCCTATTACAAGGGATGTTTACATTCCTTGTAATAGGAATAAAAGTGGAAAAAAAAAAAAATGAAAAAAGTGTACAAATAAATAAAAAATAAGTCAAAAAAATAAATAAAAGATAAAAAAATAAATAAAAGATAAAAAAAAAAATAAAACGCCCCTGTCCCCAATAGCTCGCGTGCAGAAGCGAACGCACACGCAAGTCCCGCCGACATATGTAAACGCCGTTTAAACCACATAAGTGAGGTATCGCCGAGTGCGTTAGAGTGCCAGCAACGAATCTAGCACTAGATCTCCTCTGTAAATCTAAACTGTAACCTGTAAAAAATAAATAAAGCGTTGCCTATGGAGATTTTTAAGTACCGAAGTTTGGCGCCATTCCATGAGTGTGCACATAATTAAAGCGTGACATGTTGGGTATCTATTTACTCGGTGTAACATAATCTTTCACATAAAAAAAAATTGGGCTAACTTTACTGTTTTATTTTTTTAATTCATAAAACAATTTTTTTACAAAAAAAGGCGTTTGAAAAATAATTGTGTAAATACCGTGCAAGATAAAACTTTGGAATGACCGCCATTTTATTCCCTAGGGTGTCTGCTAAAGAAAACATATATAATGTTTGGGGGTACTGTGTAATTTTCTAGCAAAAGAATGATGATTATTACATGTAGGAGAGAAGTGTCAGAATAGGCCCGGTATGGAGGTGGTATAAAAGCCTGGTATTGAAGCGGTTAAAATATTCCCCGAACTACAAAACAAGTTTAATTTACCCGCAACTTCCTATCTTCAGCTGTGTCATGACGTCTACTCATAGGGTGATGGAGGAGAGCAGGTTGGTGTCTTCCACTACCATTTTCCATATGCTACAATCTAGCACTGAAACCAAGGGAATCATTTCCCAATGCTACCAAATGTTACTAATAAAACATTTAAAAGCGAATAAACCAAGGCAGATTACCAGAGCGTGTACCCTCTTTTGAAAACTTCTTTACGAAACGTGCGTCAAGCGGATATGCGCACGCACACACATCCGGTTAGCTTCCTGGTACTGGGTGGAACGCACACCAGCGCACCTACCAGAGACGCATTATACACGGCTGTGTGTTGCTTGCCATATTTTTTGTTGATTTTACTCCTATTGTATCCACACCGGCGCTTTTTACCATTTTGGTTTTATGCAGCCTGGGATTTTTCTGTTTTAATTTAATATTATATATTTTTTGTGTTTGCTATTTCTGTACCGGCTTGTGTGCCATCATTGGCTTGTAGCTTTGGTCATTTGTATCTGCACCCCCCGTGCTCGGGTGGCTAGTGAAACTAAAATTGACCCTTTTTTTTATATATCACGCTATGGGAGCTTGTGTTTTTTTTCCCCCGGAGATACAAGAAATAACCTGAGACATCGTTATCACTGAACCTATACCCACGGCAGACCATACAACAGGAGGACGAATCCGGAACGCTGCCTGAATGTCATACTACGCGCTGTCTGCCCCTGTAGGGGCGAGTGGTTCTGGTGAGTGGGGGATACACAGTGGAAGCACCCTTTTGGTCTGGTTTAATGAACCAGTCACTAAGGATTACTGCACACTCTAAAGAACTTTCACTGATCTAAATTAACAGAGTGGACAAATATATTATATATATGTATATATTTTACATATATACATACATATATACACACACACACACACACACATTTTATCTTTGATGCACGAATCACAGATCGGTGTCACCTTCATTTTATTTTCACTAGTACTCATTTATGGCGAATATCTATATATGCTATATCATATTTCCATCTGGTGGTGAGCACAGAACATACCCTGTGCCTCCTATTGTACTCTGTGTGTTATATTGATATTTTATCTGTACTGGCTTAGGCACGTATTAGGCAGCCTTTTAGCCTCTCACATTTTTGGTATATTTTGGTTTATGTATGTCCTATTTCCATTTACTTACCTATGATATAGTACACCTACACTAGTGTTGGAGTTTTATATACACTCACACTACATCTGCTTAGGGTACAGTCGCCCTTATCGTTCCCCTACGGCAGGGGTGTCAAACTCAATTTCATCGTGGGCCATATCAGCATTATGGTTGCCCTCAAAAGGGCTGGTTGTATCTGTAAGATTAGACGTCCAGCGTATCCCTTCCCCTTACATTAGATGTCAAGAGCCCCCCCCCCCCCACCATCAGTTGAGTCCCCCCTCTCCCTTACATCACAGTGCACCCCCCTTTCCTTATGCTGCTGCTGGGAAGAAGTTGGATGCATTGCTTGAAAGCAGAAAGTAAGGGTCTGAAGGATGACTGGAGAGGTGCGAGGGCCGCATGAAATGGCCTGGAGGGCCGCATTAGGCCCACGGGCCTTGTGTTTGCCACCTCTGCCCTACGGGGTAACAGTTTTTGCCTCCCATTCTTTGGGAATAGAGCCTAGACAGCGCCACTACCCCCACCACACAGCACATATCTTTTTAGCACCTCTTTGGGGTATCTAATTAGGGGGGGCTGCAGTCTATTACTATCATTACTCAACATCTCACCTAAGCGCAGAGTGTTCCCATTTTTCACCAAGGCAATATATCGATGAGAAGGAGATCTGGGACCACTCGCAGAAGACACCCTTTGACAAAGTTGATGATGAAACGCGTTCGTGCGGAGCTACACAACTATTCAGCTTGCCCATCCTCTTGTCGCTCAACCCGGGTGTCGCATCGATCTTTGGAATCTTAGTGGCAGTGAGCGTGACACCAGGCAGGCAAGCAACTAACTTGCTCTTTTGTATTTCAACATTGTAACTGCAAAATGTAAGGGGGGGGGGGGGGGGGGGGGTTCATGGTTTATGAAAATTGATTTTAAACGGAATCATGCTATGAAAGCTTTTCTACCCTTTTGACATTACAACTCATGAGCTGAAGATCCATTGGCAATCAATTGGAGTCCGGAATTCTAAAATGTAATATGGTGGGAGTCCATAAAGATCCATTATTGGTGAATTTGAATATGAAGGTAAAGAGGTAGTCTGTACCATGATCAGAGGAGGAGGTTAGCTAATCTGTGGAGCTTAACCACTTCATTACCGAGCCTGTTTTTCAGATTCGGTGCTTACGAGACTAAAACAGTTTTTTTTGCTAGAAAATTATTTAAAACCCCCAAACATTATATATATTTTTTTTTCTAACACCCTAGAGAATAAAATGGCGGTCATTGCAATACTTTTTCTCACACCGTATTTGCGCAGCGGTCTTACAAGCGCACTTTTTTTGAAAAAAATTCACTTTCTTGAATTAAAAAATAAGACAACAATAAATTTGGCCCAATTTTTTTATATATTGTGAAAGATGATGTTACGCCGAGTAAAATGATACCCAACATGTCACGCATAAAAATTGCGCCCGCTCGTGGCATGGCGTCAAACTTTTACCCTTAAAAATCTCGATAGGCGACGTTTAAAAAATTCTACAGGTTGCATTTTTTGAGATGACGAGGAGGTCTAGGGCTAGAATTATTGCTCTCGCTCTAACGATCGCGGCGATACCTCACTTGTGTGGTTTGAACACCGTTTTCATATGCGGGCGCTACTCGCGTATGCGTTTGCTTCTGCGCGCGAGCTCGTCGGGACGGGGCACTTAAAAAAATTTTTTTTTGGGTTTTGGTTTTTATTTTTATTTATTTTATAATTTTTAACACTGAAAAAAAAAAAAAAAAAAAATTATCACTTTTATTCCTATTACAAGGAATGTAAACATCCCTTGTAATAGAAAAAAGCATGACAGGTCCTCTTATATATGAGATCTGGGGTCAAAAAGACCTCAGATCTCATATTCAGGCTTAAATGCAAAAAAAAAAAAAAAATAAAAGTCAAAATGTAAACATATTAAATGTCTCTTTAAGACGCTGGGCGGAAATGACGTTTTGACGTCACTTCCGCCCAGCAGAGAGAGGGGGACGGCTGAGGGACATTTTTTCCCTCAGTCACATCCCCGGACAGACAACGAGCGGACCCGATCGCCTCCGCCGCTACCGACGGCTACGGTAAGCGGCGGAGGGCACCCTCTCCCGCCGCCGGTAACGGCGATCTCGCGGCGAATCCGCCGCGATGACCGCCGTTATCGTTAACAGGACCGCCCCACGAAGAGATGGATATCTCGGTTGTGGCAGCAGCTGCTGCCGTTACCGAGATATCCATCTTCAAAAACGTGACGTCTTTGGACGTGGGGCCGGTCACAAGTGGTTAAAGGCCAAGTTCACCTTTTTCCCCCCTCTAAATTCCAGCTCCCCTATGCACCAATATAGCATTCATGTACTTTTTTTTGCAAAAATATCAAAGCTTTCCATAAAACCTACAGACATGCATCTTACTGTCCTACATTCATTATTCAAAACGCAGGGCTTGACAAATTTGCCTAGAATCTAGGAGCCAGATAAAGTTAGGAGCCAGGAATGCACCATGTCCCGCCGAGCTCGCTCACAGAAGCGAACGCATACGTGAGTAGCGCCAGCAAATGAAAGTGGGGTTCAAGCCAGATGTGAGGCGTCTCCACGATTAGTAGAGCGAGAGCAATAATTCTAGCCCTATACCTTCTCTGCAACTCAAAACATGCAACCTGTAGAATTTTTTCTAAACGTCGCCTATGGAGATTTTAAAGGGTAAAAGTTTGTCAGCATTCCACGAGCGGATGCAATTTTGAAGAGTGACATGTTGGGTATCAATTTACTCAGCGTGTCTTGTTTTTAATTTAAAAAAGTGTATTTTTTCTCAAAAAAGTGCGCTTGTAAGACAGCTGCGCAAATACGGTGTGACAGAAAGTATTGCAACAACCGCCATTTTATTCTTTAGGGTGTTGGAATAAAAAAATATAATGTTTGGGGGTTCCAATTAGAGGAAAGGAGATGGCAGTGAAAACAGATAGGGAAAGCTCTATTAGCATTGCTGGTTGTCTTGTCATACCAAGGCCACCACAAGATGGTGCCAGATCACAGATAGAATCATAGGCTTGCAGAAGACTGCAAAGCCGTGGCCTCAATTACCTGCCGCCCGATGTGATCACGTGGCGAGGTAGGGGCGCACGGTGGCGCAGGATACCCCAGCTGTGCCGCACCAGGTTGCTAATTCTAGTCGCAATTGCGACCTGGCGCCCAGGTTTTGTTGTTCTATTGCTTCTGTCTTACATCATAAAGACTAGAGGTCTCTGATCTCATTAGCACACAGCCTGCATCAGCCACCTACCCACTCCCAGCTGCACATTTTTTAAATGAATATCAATTCGTGATCACCCTTCTCACTAAATATACAATCAGATTGCAGAGTGTATGGCCATCTTTATACAAGTACATAGAAGGGAACGGACAGAAACACTCAGCGGTCAAACCCCGTCCACATCTCTGCATACCGGTAGCAGGAACTTGCATTACCACATGCGTTTTTTTTTGCAGGGGGGTGTTTTGGAGCATTTTCACACACAGACACAGACACACACACACACACATACTAGTATCGGGACCGATACCGAGCATTTGCGCAAATGCTGCCAATGCCTAATCCGATACCTGTAAGGGGGAAATAGGCAGAGAGCAGCAGGAAGTCCGTGGGCGGAGTCTGCCAACAGGTAAGCTGGCGGAGGGGGGGGGGGGGGGGGGGAGCCAGCACTCGGCCACATTAAGCTAGCAGCGGACACCTTGTTACACCCATTCCATGTAGTGTGTGTGGGCTGGGTGTAACAACATGTCCGCTGCTGCTTTTATGTGGCCAAGTGCAGGGTGTAGCAAGATGGGTGTCGGACAGCATAGAAAAAGTTTAAGTTCCTTTCATGTCATTTAGTTCAGTGCCTGCCTATAAGTGCCAGCCATCCGTCAGTGCCTATCCATCAGAACCAGCTATCCATCAGTGCCATCTTTCAGTGTGTGCCACCTATCAGTGCCATCTTGCAGTTCCATCTATCAAAAAGTATCAGCGAGTACTGAAAAAAAGTGGTATCATCTGTCTATCTACACACACACACACACGGGGAGAACAAGTACTGGTATTTGATACACTGCCGAAATTGCAGGTTTTCCAACTTACAAAGCATTAGGAGGTCTGTAATTTTTATCATAGGTACTTTTCAACTGTGAGAGACGGAATCTAAAACAAAAATCCAGAACAATCACATTGTATGATTTTTAAAGTAATTAGCATTTTTTGCATGACATATGTATTTGATACATCAGAAAAGCAGAACTTAATATTTGGTACAGAAACCTTTTTTGTCATTACAGAGATCATATACGTTTTCTGTAGTTCTTGACCAGGTTTGCACACACTGCAGCAGGGATTTTGGCCCACTCCTCCATACAGAAGTTCTCCAGATCCTTCGGGTTTCAGGGCTGTCGCTGGGCAATACAGACTTTCAGCTCCCTCCAAAGATTTTCTATTGGGTTCAGGTCTGCAGACTGTCTTGGCCACTCCAGGACCTTGAGATGAGTCTTAGTCGCTCTGGCTGTGTGTTTTGAGGTTGTTGGCCAAGATCTCCCAATACATGGCCCCATCCATCCTCCTCTCAATATGATGCAGTCATCTTGTCCCCTTTGCAAAAAAGCATCCCCAAAGAATGATTTTTCCACCTCCATGCTTCATGGTTATGATGGTGTTCTTGGGGTTGCACTCATCCTTCTTCCTCCAAACACGGTGAGTGGAGTTTAGACCAAAAAGCTCTATTTTTGTCTCATCAGACCACATGACCTTTTCCCATTCCTCCTCTGGATCATCCAGATGGTCATTGGCAAACATCAGATGGGCCTAAACATGCACTGGCTTGAGCAGGGGGACCTTGCGTGCGCTGCAGGATTTTAATCCATGATGGCGTAGTGTTACTAATGGTTTCCTATGAGACTGTGGTCCAGCTCTCTTCAGGTCATTGACTAGGTCGTGTAGTTCTGGACTGACCCCTCACCTTCCTCATGATCATTGATGCCCCACAAGGTGAGATCTTGCATGGAGCCCCAGACTGAGGGAGATTGACCGTCATCTTGAACTTCTTCCCTTGTCTAATAAATGCACCAACAGTTGTTGCCTTCTCACCAAGCTGCAGCCCATCCCAGTCTTGTGCAGGTCTACAATTTTATCCCTGATGTCCTTACACAGCTGTCTGGTCTTGGGCATTTTGGAGAGATTGGAGTCTGAGTGTGTGGACAGGTGCCTTTTATACAGGTAACGAGTTCAAACAAGTGTAGTTAATACAGGTAATGGAGAACAGGAGGGCTTCTTAAATAAAACAGGTCTGTGAGCCAGAATTCTTACTAGTTGGTAGGTGATCAAATACTTATGTCAAGCAATAAAATGAAAATTAATTATTTAAAAATCATACAATGTGATATTCTTCAACACCCCCCTCCCCCCGTGCACTGTTGGTTACCTTGATACAGCTTACCACTCTATACAGACGCTCCAATTGTATATTCAGGACATGGTTTTGTTTTTTTTAACAATTTTTTATTGGACACTGCATTAAAACAAATAGTTCAGCGCTGCTGTTTTTTTATTTTCCTTAGTGTGTATATAGCTGGTATATTCTAGGCAAGAAGGGGGATCTGTTATGTACCAAACAAAACACTACTGTCAGTGTATAAGGCCTAATGCACACAACATTTTTTACAGCCTCTTCTAGTAGTCTTGGCTGGTTTCCCTGCCTCAACTCCCCAGCATGTTAGTCCATTGTCCATGCTTTTAGCAGCATCCAGGAACAGCAGAAAAAGAAAAAAAAACCTTGCCACCTGAAAGTCTACATGCTAGACGCGTTTATCGCTTAAGCGTTAATTTATTTGAATGGCAAGAATAAATTCTTATCCTAGCCAATTAAATGAAATAATGCCCAAGCTCCTGACGCCTGTAAATACGCCCAAAAGCGTTCGACACTTTTACATGCATCAGGCTTCCTTTCTTTTAAAACATTGCTGCCAGGAGGAAAGACTTTTAGGAGAGTTTATAACATCTCCTGCGTGCAAAAGTACTAAAACAAACACTGGGCAATACAAAACAAGATAAGTGTAAATTCTCCCATGACACACAATACTGTAAGCTATAGTCCTGTAACATATGGTGCTTTCACATAATAAAGCCAGGTCAGTAAATGATTTACATCATAGAATAGAGTGAACAGTACTTGCAAAAGCATCCTGGAAGGTGACGATCTGGTTACTACAGTAACATGAAATTCAATATTGAGCATCAACGTTGACTAAAGCAAGCAGTTCTCAGCCTTAGGAAGACCAGGTCCTGGTAATTGTCCTCCAAAACCTTCCATGCTCCAAACGCAAGGGCTCATTTACTTTGTGGTGCATTAAAGCGAAACTCCACCCCAAAGCGGAAGTACTGCTTTAAGGCCGTGGCCACCTCTTCCTCTCCTGTTTCTGAAGTGGAGTTTTTGGGGAGGTGGGGGGGTATCCGATTTTGACAGGCTCCCACTCCGATCACCTAGGCAATCAGACGTGGAATTTCTCGTCCCCCCCTCCTTGCAGTCTTCTGAGACACAACAAATTGCAGCACGGCTTACGCGTGCACAGCGGGCACCCAGCTGTGACAGCTTGTGGCTTCACAGCGGGTGCCCACAGTTAACATGCTGGCGCCGGGGGGTAGCCGAGAGCATGTAAACAAGGTTCAGGTGAGCCCATCGCTGGATTGTGGGACATGCGAGTGGCTATTTCATTTTTACAGCTCCACTTTAACGTGCATTGTTTTAAAGTTTTTTTCTTTTTTCCACAGGGGTAAGGAGGAAGAGAATTTGGACCAGGGAGCACCTGTGGGCTATCCTGACTGCAGACTCTGGAGCAGACAAAAAGCTATGGCCCCACATCAGTCAACTTTTCAAGATATAACACCAACACACAACCCAAAGCTGTCCCACTGTGGTCATTGACTCACGGTCACAGGCAATACAAATTATTTAGCCTGCAGAGCAATGCAATAGGTTCACCGTTGATTTTCCTTTTACCTATTATCTGTTTACTCCAGTACTTAAAGTAGAACTTTAGTCAAAAAATGAACCACTTGCTTACTCGGCACTTAAACCCCCTACCTGCCCAGGCCAATTTTCGGTGCTCCCACAATTTGAATCACAATTGCGCAGTCAAGCAACACTGTACCCAAATTACATTATCGCTTTTTCACACAGAGAGCTTTTCTTTGGTGGGAATTTAAGCAGTGCTGGGCTTATTTTTTGGTAAAAAAATAGGCGGCGCTGGTTGGCACTGGATAGCAGCAGTGGCTCCCCGTGATTGGGACCAATGTCCCTCTGACAGAAGCCACCAATTGGCTTTCCTTTTCTCCTCACCAAGTCAGCGTAAAAATAAAAAAAATAAAAAAATGATCTTCTGCTGTGATCAGCTGTCAGTCAATGAAATTGGCCCCTTACTCCGATCTGTGATCAGTCGAGTCTCATTGACACGCTGATCACAAAGCATTCTGTGCGCACATTCTCTGGAGGACATACACGGACACCCTCTTTGCAATTAGTGCCCACACCGTAGCCATTTTCCGGCATTAGCGCGCGAGGGAGGTGGTTAAATCATAGCTAAAGGCAAAACTTTGTTTTTGACAAAGTAGAGGGGCTATTGCCATCTATGATCTCCATTAGGGAGATTCACCCTCTCTATTTGTCTACATGATCACAGGTGAAACGCCTTACAGGCTGCAGAGTAAAAAAGAAAATATTAATAAATGCACATTTTTATCTGCAAAAAGATGTCCATTTATTATTATTTTTTTTACAAAAGGTGGACTTGTCTGCACACCGATATGTATGGTGGCCTGTTCATTTCCCTATAATGTCAGGTCTAAACAGCTGCTTATAATCCTTATGCCCCATACAAACGATCGTAAATTCTGACAGCAAAAGTCCGATGTGAGCTTTTGAACGAAAATTCCGACCATGTGTAGGCTCCATCAGACTTTTCCTGCCGGAATTTCCGCAAACAAAAAATTGAGAGCTGGTACTTAAATTTTCAGATAAAATTCCTATCGGAAAATCCAATCGTCTGTAGAAATTCTGACGCGTGCTCGGAAACAATTTTACGCATTCTCAGAAGCATTGAACTTAAATTTTCTCGGCTCGTCCTAGTGTTATACGTCACCGCTTTCTTAATGGCAGAAAGTTCAGAGAACTTGTGTGACCATGTGTATGCAAGCCAAGCTTGAGCGGAATTCTGTTGAAACAGTTATTTTCTATGCGCCGTGTTAACACCATAAGTCTGAGCTGGGGAGAATTGCTGCAGAGCAACACACAGTGCCAAGTGTCACTGCAGTATGCTGCAACATGCTATTGTGCTCAGACTTATGTGAACTGTCATTTGTGACACTAAAGTAAAAAAAAAATATTTAAATCACAAAAGTATCGTGACAGCTGGCGCCAAATGCTATCAGAACACCCCAACAGCGACTGTATGTCATTGGATTCAGACACTATTTGGCTGAGAATTTTCTGCTGGGCTTCTTGGACAAAAGGCAATTTTTTTTCTTCTTTTTCGTTAAGCTGGGTAGTGGCAGCCATGGAATGCATTTTTGCCAACTTAGCAGGAGTCAGCCTCCATGTAATCTGCGTATGGCCAGCTTTACCAGCGCTGTCACTGTCGTTTACCAAACGGGCTGCTCAGCTACCAGAGCACAGTCACATGGGGGAGAGGAATTCTCAGCCTTGTATGAGCTCACTCCCACACTAAACCTCTAGAAGCACAGCCTGACAGGAGACATTACACAGCGCAGGTGAATCGCTCGGCATAGCCCAGCAATGTCTTGGATACCCACCCATAGATCCCTGGCTGCAATACCAGAACCAACCACCAGGGTTCAAAGACCACTAATAAGAATTTACAGACAGTCCTACAACTATACACCATCCCTTACGGTGCTGAGATGTGAAAGGATAACCTCTACAGCGAAAGAGAATCTGCTTGCAATACTAAACTACCTATGTAGTGTTATGCTACCCATCCAGCTTCCTCTATTTTCATACATTTAAACACAGACTACATTTGGCTCTCTAAGGTTCTGAGGAAGAGGGAAATCCTCGAAACGCGTTATCCACAGAAGGGATACTTGAACGATTGGATAACATCACATATCAATCCACCAAATGTCTAACATTGTATCAAAAAAATAACACAACAGTAAAGTTAGCCCAATAATGTAAAAGATGATGTTACGCTGAGTAAATAGATACCCAACATGTCACACATTAAAACTGCGTACATGGTTTATCATTCCTTTTCCGATTCCTTTCTTCTGCTTTTTCTTTGTGGTTTTCCTTTTTTTGTGTTGTTTAGTTCAGTTGCAGCCCTCGGCAGGCTGCGTCTAGGGTTCGGCCGCTTACGTGTGGAGCAACCGAGCTCCCCCTGTTATCTTCCCTCACAACTTACTACACTGTGATGTACACTGTTTTTGCAACTGCTTTGCTGTAGTTTTATAGTAGTTTATTTTTTGTGATACAGGGTTACCTGTGTCTAATAAAAATGTTATTTGGAAAAAAAACAAAAACTGCGCACACTCATTGAATGGCACCAAATATCAGTACTTAAAAATCTTCATAGGTGATGCCTTATTTTTTTTTACAGGTTATCAGTATAAAGTTACAGAGGAGGGCTAGTGCTAGAATTGTTGCTCGTGCTCGATACCTCACATGTGTGGTTTCAATGGCTCCTGAGCGCGAGCTACTGGGGGGGTTTAAACATTTTTTAATTTTTACACTTTTTTTTTTTTTTTTTTTAATTACTACATGTAAACATCCCTTGTAATAGAAATTGTTAGTGACAGGTTCTCTTTATGGAGAGATGGTCAATAAGACCCCACACCTCTCCTCCAGGCTGGAAATCACAAGATCAAAATAAGAAATTCACCGATCTCTTGCTTACTAGTGAGTGAGTAACTTGGATAGCGCAACAAATGCGAACTTAATCGCCTCAAGTGTAACGTCATGTCGCTCCCGGGCCTCTGTAGGTCATAGAGATAACCGAAAATCTCTATGGTCGTCATCCAGCGGTTGTTTCTTTCTCCGGTTCCCCCATGGAACGGGACAGCCCGGAGAAACACCGGATGGGGCGGGACTCTTGTAGCCTGTAAGAGCGATCAAGTGGCAGAACAGCCACTATGATCATTCTTATGGTGCACAGAATCGCCGGCAAAAAAATAATGATATCTGAATGAGGCCTGTAGCTGCAGGCATCATTCAGACATCCCTCTTGAAAGTCCAGGACGTCATATGATATACTGCAGCCAGGAAGTGGTTAAAACCACTTAATATATACATCCTGATAACCATCTCTTCAGTGGGCGGTCCTGTCAATGATAACTGCGGTCTCCACGGTGGATTCGCTGCAAGATCGCCATTATTGGGAGAGGGCCCCCCCTCCCGCCGCTCTCCCACGCCCTCCGCCGCTTACCGGTAGCGGTGGAGGCGATCGGGTCCTTCGGCTGTGTGGGGATGTGAGTGAGGGCAAAATGTCCCCCACCCATCCCCACAGCTCTGCTGGGCGGAAGTGACATCAAAACGTCAGTCCCGCCCAGCGTCTTAAAGAAACATTTTTTTTTTTGTCATTTGAAAAAAGACAGTTTCCTTTTTTTTTTTTCTTGCATTTAAGTCTAAATATGACATCTGAGGTCTTTTTGACTCCAGAGCTCATATTTAAGAGGACCTGTCAGTCTTTTTTCTATTACAAGGGATGATTACATTCCTTGTAAAAGGAATAAAAGTGATAATTTTTTTTAATTTTAGTGTAAAAAATGATGAAATAAATAACAAAAAAAAAAAAATGTTTAACCCCCCTGGCGGTATCCCAGAGCGTGACTCGGGGTGGATTTTTTATGTAAAAATCGATATCCCCGAGTCGCGCTCGGGGTGAATATGCAGAGCCTGCAGCGCGCTGGCTTACCTTGTATCCAGGCAGGGTATACTGTACTTACCTTGTCCGTGGATCCAGCGATGCATCCACGCTGTGTGAGCGAGTGGCGTCCTCCATTCGACTCACACAGTGCCCGCGTGCCGCCGATCTCCGTTCCCTGTGACGTAACGGCGCACGGGGGCGGAGACTGGCGGCAAATTCAAAAAAGTAAACAAACACATTACATACAGAATACTGTAATCTTATAGATTACAGTACTGTATGTAAAAAGTACACCCCCCCCCCCCCCCCCCCCCCTTGTCCCTAGTTGTCTGCCCAGTGCCCTGCATGTTCTTTTACATAATAAAAACTTGTTTTGTGCCTGCAAACTTTAGATTGTCCACAGCAACCAAAAGTGTCCCTTTATGTCAAAAGTGATTTTAGAGCAGCTAGAAAACAGCGATAATAAATGATTATCACTTGCAGAATTGAGCGATAGCGATTTGTGGGGAAATTCGCCATAAAAAAATAAAAGTAATGACAGCGACAATTCTGCAACTGAGCAAATTTCAGTGATTTTGATTGATTACATTAGTGAATAATTTTTATTATAATTACATTATTATTTGTTATAATTATTTATAGTTATTTATTATATTATAATTTTATGATTTTGTGTTTCAAACTTTATCATACCAGAGATGTTTACTAGACTATTGTTTGGACAAATTTAAGTGAGTTATTGCTAAGAATTGCAGGCCTACAGTATAAAACGCAGAATTTCCATGCAAAATAATTGTACCTCTTTTGGTACGTAATTCCAGACAGAATCATACCGCCAGGGAGGTTAAAGCGCCCCGTCCCGACAAGCTGGCGCGCAGAAGCGAACCCATACATACGCGAGTAGCACCCGCATATGAAAACGGTGTTCAAACCACACAAGTGAGGTATCGCCGCGATCGTTAGAGTGAGAGCAATAATTCTAGCCCTAGACCATCTCTAACTCAAAAAATGCAACCTATAGAATTTTTTTAACGTCGCCTATCGAGATTTTTAAGGGTAAAAGTTTGACGCCATTCCACGAGCGGGCGCAATTTTTAAGCGTGACATGTTGGGTATCATCTTACTTGGCATAACATTATCTTTCACAATATATAAAAAAAATTGAGCCAAATTTATTGTTGTCTTATTTTTTAATTAAAAAAAAAGTGATTTTTTTCCAAAAAAAGTGCGCTTGGAAGACCGCTGCGCAAATAAGGTGTGAAAAAAATTATTTCAATGACTGCCATTTTATTCTCTAGGGTGTTAGAAAAAAATATATTTAATGTTTGGGGGTTTTAAGTAATTTTTAGACTCCTAAACACCGGGCTTAAAGGATCACTAAAGTCAGGGATTTAAAAAAAAAAAAAATAACAAACATGCGATACTTACCTCCACTGTGCAGTTCGTTTTGCACAGAGTGGCCCGGAAACCTGTCTTCTGGGGTCCCTCGGCGGCTGTCTGGGCTCCTCCTCGCAAAAGCTTTCCTTCTTCATGCGAGGGCGCTCGCATGGAGGAAAGCTTTTGCGAGCGCGCTCCCGTGATACAGCGGCGGCCATAGCCGCCGACTGTATCACTCGGCTCCGCCCCCAGCGCGCCGCGTCATCCGCCATGATTGACAGCAGTGCTAGCCAATGGCTGCGCTGCTATCAATCCGCCCAGCCTAGCCAATCAACGGCCAGGCTGGGAACCGAAGAGGACGACGTGGACGCGCCCAGGAGATTTGAACGGTCAGGTAAGTACAACGGGGGCTCGGGGGGGGCCGGTGCAGCTAGATGTTTTTTTACCTTCATGCATAGGATGCATGAAGGTAAAAAAACTTGTACCTTTACAACCCCTTTAAGTCATAAAGATCATAAATACCTTGTTTATCAACAGTCACATGACCCCTTGCTAGGTCCCCCTGGCTGCCCTGTCTGGTAGTGGTGGGCAGAGACACACCTTATAAGTGCACCGCTTATGGAAAAGTCACTCACTGGCACTTGAGTCCTACTTCTTCCACCAATCAACAGGCTTGCTAAAGGTTTACAGCAACAAAGCAAATGTCAGTGTGACCACATCAGCGCTCCTTAGAAAGCAGAGATTGATTATTGATTGTTGTCACCCTGAAAATATAATGGTCAGGCTTGGAAGAGCAGTGCTTGAGGTCACAGAGTGCCTGTGCAGCGTGTATTACAATGTTTCTTTTCAGTTTACTTGTTGCTGTTTATCCCCCACATACAAGCTTGTCTACCACACCTTAGGGCTCATGTATGCAGACATGAGACACAAATAAGCTGTAGTGTAAAAAAACACAGCAGTCACCCCCCCCCCCCCCCCAATACAACTTGTGATTCCCCAATTTTTTGATGCCACATCATAGTTGTGCCTCAAACCGTGTGTGTGCATGAGCCCGAGGGCCGGGTTCACACAGGTGTGCTGCGGTTTGGGTGACCGCATTCAACCTTTTACGTGTGGTTTCTAGATGTCTTCCCATTGACTTCTATAGGGATTTGACACTGCTCTGCTGAAATAACGCTTATGCGCGTTTTCTGCGTTTTGGATGCCCTAAAAGGGTAAAATGCGTTAGTATTAATGTGCTTGTAAGTTCTGGATATGTAACACCAATGGAGCAGGAAGGAAATAATAATAAAGGAGATCACAGAGGACTGTAGTGATGAGATGTCAGTCATAGGTGGATATGAAGTACCCAGCCACAGGTGTCTCCATCCATTCCCAGCCCATAGAGGGGACACTCACCTCAGACACACGGTCACTGCGCACCCCTCCGCCGTCCTTCCTTCTCCACCATAGCCGGAAGTCCCGGCAGCTTCGGCCGCAGCAGCTCCCTGCCCCCGGTGTGTCGTCTTGGTGAGGTAAATCCCCGTCTGCTATTGGCTGGCTGCGTACTGTCCTACGGTAGCTACCTACTCTGCTCTCCAAGAGGACGGAAGCCGCAAGGGGCCAGAGTACAACAAGCGCAAAGCGCCTGGTAACGGAAGTGACGTGCCGACGCCGCCATCTTGCTACACCCCAGACTCCTCAACAGCAACGATACAAGCGGACATCTTGTTACACCCACCGGAGCGGAGTTTCGCATTTCCAGTTATTTTTAACAGAAAACGGAGCTTATAAGGTGAAATACAGTATTTAGAAATCGGACAGACTGTTTAGATGTTGAATTTTAAAAGCAGCGGCAAACCTGCTGGTCTCACAAGTTTGCTAATTTTACAGAACACTTCGCTTTTTTAATTCAACATGCAAACAGTTCGATGGATTTCTAAATCCTGTATTTCACCATATAAGCTCTGTTTACTGTTAAAAAAAACTATGGAATGCAAAACTCCGGTGGGGGTAAAAAGATGTCCGCTTTCCCCCTTCTCAGTGTATCCGTACTATTAACCACTTCCCGACGGCCATACGACTTTGTACGGCCGCAGGGTGGCTCTAATTCTCTGGGAGGTCGTCTTTAGACATCCTCCGCTCCTCCAGGCCACTGGGGGGCGCACGCATGCCCGCCGCATCCCAGAGATGCCAATGAGCGTGCCTGGCGGCCGCGATGTCCGCCGGGCCCTCGCGATCGACGGTACATGGACGTGGATCTGTGTATGTAAACACACAGATCCACGTCCTGTCGGGAAGAGAGGAGACCGATCTGTGTCCCTTGTACATAGATCGGTCACCTCCCCCAGTCACCCCCCTCCCCCCACAGTTAGAACACAATGCAGGGTACACATTTAACCCCTTCCTCACCCCCGAGTGTTAACCCCTTCAATGCCAGTCACATTTATACAGTAATTAGTGCATTTTTATAGCACTGATCGCAGTATAAATGTGAATGGCGCCAAAAATGTGTCAAAAGTGTCCAATGTGTCCGCCATAAAGTTGCAGTCCCAATAAAAATCTCAGATCGCCGCCATTACTAGTAAAAAAAATAATAATAAAAATTAATAATAACTCTGTCCCCTATTTTTTAAGCGCTATAACTGTTGCGCAAACCAGTCGCTTTTTGCGATTAATTTTTTTTTACCAAAAATACGTAGAAGAATATGTATTGGCCTAAACTGAGATTTTTTTTTTTTTTTAAAGCGGATCTCCCACGCAAAATCGATTTTTTTTTATGCGCTATTCAAATGGTCAACAGCACTGCTTTGCTGAACTCACGGTTCTGGTGTCCCACGGCCGCTCCACTGTCATGCTGTGTGGAATATAGACTTATATCCTTTGTATCCTTCTGTTGCCATCTTAGGTTTGGGCGTTACAAGCCCACAAGCAGGGACTTCCTATTTGCGGTGGATGCTGTCTATGACATAAGCTCCCAATAGACACAGCGCTGGACAGGAAACAACAGAAAACCCGATCGCAAACAGTGAAGCTAGGACCTTTCACTTCTGAGACACGCACATTATCATGCGGAGTCCCTCAAGGATCGCCTCTGTCACCGGTTCTGTTTAACATCTATCTTCGCCCTCTTTTTGAGATTATTAGCAGCCAAAAACTGCTTTATTACTCATATGCAGACGACACGCAACTGTATTTAGCCGATTTAGCATTGTTTTGGAGCATTGGAGCATTTGTAAGATTGAGATTTAGTTCAATTCAGGGTGGAGCTCCGCTATAAATTGGGCTATTTATTATAGCAACAAGTAAAAAATATTGAGTGAAAAAAGGGGGGGGGGGTGATCTTCAGCGCTGGTCAAAGTGAATATGATGAAATAAACTAGTGGGTGTGCATAGGTGAATGCAGCTCAATCTGAAGTGGAAACAATTCACTGTAAATAATGAATGAATCCAACCCATCCTGAAGAAACCCACCCTGGACCCCAAGGACCCACTCCACCATCGTCCCATAACAGGCCTAAATGTACTCTCAAAGGTAATGGAGAAAGTAGTGGTACAACAGCTGCAACAGCATCTAGATACCCACAAGCTACTTGATCCATTTCAATCGGGTTTCCGTCCCGGACACGGGACAGAAACCGCGTTGCTCAAAATATGGGACGGCACTCTCGAGGCCGCAGACGAAGGAGAATCTTGTCTTCTGGTTCTGTTGGACCTAAGTGCAGCTTTCGACACGGTTGACCACAAACTATTACTGACTCGGCTAGCTGAAGTAGCCAGAGTCGCAGAAGGCGATTTATTTTGGTTCTCCTCTTTTTTGGAAAACCGATCGCAAACAGTGAAGCTAGGACCTTTCACTTCTGAGACACGCACATTATCATGCGGAGTCCCTCAAGGATCGCCTCTGTCATCGGTGCTGTTTAACATCTATCTTCGGGCAGTAACCTGAGTGGTTACTGGAGACGAGAACGAATCTCTACACCAAGGTATTACCGCCATTTTTGAGGCCCCTTGTTGTTAATATGTGAGGCGCTCCCAAGATGGAGGCCTGAGGAGGGTGCCTCACTCGCCACCGATTATCTATCAACCACAGCAGAATATATTGATCCTTCTCAGCCGCATTTAAGACAGCAGCAAACAGTACACAATATGGATATTCAATTCATACGGTTTCTCCCTATTTTTTTCTATTGAGGTCTAGCAAGGCAAATGTCCACTGCAAAATACATATCCTGGCTTAAGGTCATTTGAATCCAAAAGCTCCATAAGCCCTGCTCCTGATACTATAACGACGCCTGTGGGTGTTGGTAAATATTGTTTGTTCCAGCTTATGAAGGGAAAACAACACAAACAAGTCAGAACTAACAACAAAGACTTTTCCACTGTGAAAAATCTCCACAAAATGTCTGCCATACCTCAGACACACATGCTGAGCATTACAGAGGCATCCATGTCTGACAGACAAATTTCACCTCAAATGCCTGTCACCTCTATAACTCATCCTCTGGGATCTAATCCAACTCCTGCTCTATATTCCTCTGTACTGAAAGAAAGAACAGTCACTGAGTTGACTGGTCATGTAATTTCTACTGCAATCTCCTCACAACCTCCTCCGGGGCATGAGCAAGGTGAATGTTGAACGGCTCTTGATGTTTCTTTCAATGTAACTGATCTGTTTAACAGAATAGCTGAAATGTTAGACAAGGGTCTGACACAGACTGCTGAGAGGATCACTAGAGATATCAGAGCAGACTTCCAAAGTATTGGTAACAGGATAGAAATCTATTGAACATAAATTGGACGCTAATGTCTCAAGGATTGATCAGAATACGGACCATCTACAATTCATGCAAGAACAACTAGAAAGCTGCTCAAGATAGGATAGATGGTTTGGAAAACAGATCTCGGAGAGATAATTTCAGGGTAAGGGGATACCTGAATCCATAGTTAATGTTCACTCTGCTATACAAGACATCATTAGAGATCTGATTCCATCCATTCCCGCACATAAGTTGGAATTAGACAGAGCGCACAGATCCTTAGGCCCGTTACGCAAGGACGGTTTACCTAGAGACGTGGTAGTTAAACCACATTATTATTCCACCAAAGAGGAAATAATGCAAAAGTCCCGTCAACAAGAACATTTGCAGTACCAAGGAGCAAAGATCCAAATATTTTCTGACATTTCCCCCACACTATTCAGAAGAGGAGAGCAATGAAACCATTATTGTTGGCCCTAA
>JAJQKJ010002330.1:0-43003 GCA_029574335.1 Rana kukunoris | reverse complement strand
TGTAAGGGACATTCTTCCCACTGACCACCAAAGTAAGGGACATTCATTCCCAACTGACCCCCATGTAAGGGACATTCTTCCCACTGGACCCCCAATGTAAGGGACAATTCTTCCCCACTGAATACCAATGTAAGGATGACTTCTTCCCACTGAATTCCAATATAAGGAACATCTTCCCACTGACCATCAATGTAAGGGACTTTCTTTCACATGAATTCCAATATAAGGAACATTCTTCCCACTGACCACCAATGTAAGGCACATTATTCCCACTGACAACCAATGTAGGCACTTTATTTCCCACTGACCACCCAATGTAAGGGACATTTTTCTCACTGACCACCAATTGTATAAGGGACATTCTTCCCACTGACCACCAATGTTAAAGGGACTTTCTTCCCACTGACCACCATGTAAGGAACATTCTTCCCACTGACCACCAATGTAAGGGAAATTCTTTCACTGACCACCAATGTAAGGGACATTCTTCCCACTGATTATGTGTTTCATATTTTTTTTTTTTTACTTTTTTTTAGTCCTTTAAGTAGTTACTGAGGTAGATAGAAGGAATATGGACTGAGAGAAGTTTAATAGATCCAGAAGAAGGCTGAGGAGAATCCAAAGGCGAGTCCAGACCTGACTTATATGACTGCCCATTGACAGGAGAGGTGGTTGTGGGGAGAAAGCCTCTTGAGGGGGGAGGGGGTGAGCAGGACGCCCACTAACACACAGCTCCTTTCTCTATCTGCAAAGTACAGAGCGTCCTGACTTTCCTGGTCGCCCCTCCCCCTCAAGAGGTTTTCTCCCCTCCCCCAGATGTGTGAGGGGGATATTGCACTGAGGTAAAGAAAGCTATTTAGGGAAAGAATTACCATTACAAACGCTTTTTTCTACACACAAAATAAGTGAAATAACCCTTCAAACAAACCTTAATAAATCCACAACCGTACATGCGATCGATACAGCGACTTCACCGTATAAAAGACAAGACCCTTGTGAACGCATCGATATGAAATTTATGTTGATAAACTTAAAAATGTGGCCATGTCAGCGATTATTTAGAAAAGAGTATCTTTGTGTGTCTTACTAACAAATTTTAAAAGCGCGTTATAATGAAGGTCTATGGGGAAAAAAATTTGGAACTCATTGTCCTTTAGAAGCTCCAGCAACGAAAAGAAAAATGCGCATCACAAAAAACTGATCACATTGCCTGAAAGCAGACAAAAATACCTTCCATTTGATATATAAAATGTGTATGACAAGTAGATCTTGTGGGCGTGGAGAGCAATTTTTCCCCTCCTTTTTTATAGATAATACGATTCTTTTCAAAACTCACACTCTAAAGGTCACATGACTCACTCTGAGCCATGTCCATAGGAGGACTGTTTAATCGATAAAATTTTCTGAAAAAAATCACTAAACGTAAATTGCTTTTTCACAAAAACTATAAAAAGATTTCAATCTGAAAAGTCATAGCCGGATAGCTGAATATTTTGTGACCGTGGTAAAGTTTGTTTGGTTGTCTGTCAGTGAAAGTATGAAGGAGGAGATACATTTTGAATCACGTACGTTTTTAAGCAGGAATAAGCATGTTCTCATTGACTTCAATGTTAAAAAAAAAGCGACTAAAAGCTTAATATTTAAAAAGTATAAATAGCACAAAAAAACTTGAAGAAGTTCCATCGTTAGCTAAATGAGATGAACATTTTAAAAGTTGAATGGTCTCAATCGCTGAAAGTATGGCGAAGTTACGCAGAGCCAAAAAACGTACGAATAAAATTAAGATATAAGAATAATAAAAAACGAATAACAATACTGGGAATGCTATTAAAAGCATTCCCACTAATTAAACAGGTTAATAGCTATTATGGAATCAACTAGAAAATGGCATTTCCTGAGGAAAATACGTGGGAATGCTGAATAGCTGAATTGCTAAGCCCGCACAAATCCCATTTCACCATAACCGCTATACTATCTTTAGGACATACAAGCAGTGTTCCTTCTAGTACTTCTAAAGCCTCTCTTTAATCATTAAAGGTGTTGTAAAGGAAATCATTTTCCCTAAATAACTTCCTTTACCTTTGTGCAGTCCTCCTTTACTTACCTCATCCTTTGATTTTGCTTTTAAAATGTTGTGACGGTATGCGAGGTGAGATACTTGACCATAGATATATTTCACCACGCATTACGTTCTATTTTGAGAAGCTGAACCGGAATCCGGGCCGGGTTTTTACGGCCTCTTGTGTTCCGGTCCGGATATTTGGGTCCACTGGAGTTCAATGTCAGGTGGACCTTAAAAACAACCAGGAATAGATCAGACGGGGGCTCTCTGGTTTTGGGACACTGAGGAGGGAACCTGAGGTGTGAGGAGCTCTCTAAAGACATTGCAAGAAAAAGGTTTGCGTTGTTGTTTATTTTGTGGGTGGTGGAGACCAGCCCCACACTGTATAGATAGAGACCCTATCGAAGGTTTAAGGACCAATGTAAGGAGCATTCTTCCACTGAACACCAATGTAAGGGACATTCTTCCCACTGACCCCCAATGTAAGGGACATTCTTCCACTGACCCACCAATGTAAGGGACATTCTTCCCACTGACCACCAAATGTAAGGGACATTCTTCCCACTGACCACCAATGTAAGGGACATTCTTCCCACTGACCCCCCAATGTAAGGGACATTCTTCCCACTGACCCCCAATGTAAGGGACATTCTTTCCCACTGAATACCAATGTAAGGGACATTCTTCCCACTGAATTCCAATATAAGGAACATTCTTCCCACTGACCATCAATGTAAGGGACTTTCTTCCCACTGAATTCCAATGTAAGGAACATTCTTCCCACTGACCACCAATGTAAGGGAGATCCTTCCCACTGACCACCAATGTAAGGGAGATCCTTCCCACTGACCACCAATGTAAGGGACATTCTTCCCACTAATCACTAATGTAAGGGACATTCTTCTCACTGACCACCAATGTAAGGGACATTCTTCCCACTGACCACCAATGTAAGGGACATTCTTCCCACTGACCACCAATGTAAGGGACATTCTTCCCACTGACCACCAATGTAAGGGACATTCTTTCCACTGACCACCAATGTAAGGACATTCTTCTCAGGATCACCAATGCAAGGGACATTCTTCTCACTGACCACATATGTAAGGGACATTCTTCTCACTGATCACCAATGTAAGGGACATTCTTCCCACAGATCACCAATGTAAGATACATTCTTCCCACTGATCTCCAATGTAAGGGACATTTTCCCACTGACCACCAATGTAAGGGACATTCTTCCACTGACCACCAATGTAAGGGACATTCTTCCCACTGACCACCAATGTAAGGGACATTCTTCCCACTGACCACCAATGTAAGGGACATTCTTCCCACTGACCACCAATGTAAGGGAAATTCTTCCCACTGACCACACAAATGTAAGGGACATTCTTCCCACTGACCACCAATGTAAGGGACATTCTTCCCACTGACCACCAATGTAAGGGAACATTCTTCCCCACTGACCACCAATGTAAGGAACATCCGTCCACTGACCACCAATGTTAGGATTATTCGTCCACTGACCACCAATGTAAGGGAGATTCTTTCACTGACCACCAATGTAAGGGAGATTCTTCCCACTGACCACCAATGTAAGGAACATTCTTCCCACTGACCACAATGTAAGGGAAATTCTTCTCACTGACCACCAATGTAAGGGACATTCTTCCCACTGATTATGTGTTTCATATTTTTTTTTTTTTTACTTTTTTTAGTCCTTTAAAGTAGTTACTGAGGTAGAATAGGAATATGGACTGAGAGAAGTTTAATAGATCCAGAAGGAAGGCTGAGGAGAATCCAAAGGCGAGTCCAGACCTGACCTTATATGACTGCCCAGTGACAGGGAGGTGTGGTGTGGAGAAAGCCTCTTGGGGGGGAGGGGGTGAGCAGGACACCCACTAACACACAGCTCCTTTCTCTATCTGCAAAGTACAGAGCGTCCTGACTTCCTGGGTCGCCCCTCCCCCCTCAAGAGGTTTTCTCCCCTCCCCCCCAGGTGTGTGAGGGGATAATTGCACTGAGGTAAAGGAAGCAATTTAGGGAAAGAATAACCATTACAAACGCTTTTTATCTACAACAAAATAAGTGAAATAACCCTTCAAACAAACCTTAATAAATCCACAACCGTACATGCGATCGATACAGCGACTTCACCGTATAAAAGACAAGACCCTTGTGAACGCATCGATATGAAATTTATGTTGATAAACTTAAAAATGTGGCCATGTCAGCGATTTAGAAAAGAGTATCTTTGTGTGTCTTACTAACAAATTTTAAAATCGCGTTATAATGAAGGTCTATGGGGAAAAATTTGGAACTCTTGTCCTTTAGAAGCTCCAGCAAACGAAAAGTAAAATGCGCATCACAAAACTGATCACATCGCCTGAAAGCAGACAAAAATACCTTCCATTTGATATATAAATTGTGTATGACAAGTAGATCTTGTGGGCGTGAGAGCAATTTGTTCCCCCTTTTTTATAGATAATCCGAGTTTTTTCAAAACTCACACTGTAAAGGTCACATGACTCACTCTGAGCCATGTCCATAGGAAGACTGTTTAATCGATAACATTTTCTGAAAAAATCACTAAACGTAAATTGCTTTTTCACAAAAACTATAAAAAAGATTTCGATCTGAAAAGTCATAGCCGGATAGCTGAATATTTTGTGACCGTGGTAAAGTTTGTTTGGTGTCTGTCAGTGAAAGTATGAAGGAGGAGATACATTTTGAACGGCATGAGTTTTGAAGCAGGGAAAAGCATGTTCTCATTGACTTCAATGTTAAAAAAAAGCGACTAAAAGCTTAATATTTTAAAAAGTATAAATAGCACAAAAAAACTTGAAGAAGTCCCATCGTTAGCTGAATGAGATGAACATTTTAAAAGTTGAATGGTCTCAATCGCTGAAAGTATGGCGAAGTTACGCAGAGCCAAAAAACGTACGGAATAAAGGATAAAATTAAAATTAAGAACTAGAAAATGCATTTCCTGAGGAAAATACGTGGGAATGCTGAATAGCTGAATTGCTAAGCCCGCACAAATCCCATTCACCATAACCGCTATACTATCTTTAGGACATACAAGCAGTGTTCCTTCAGTACTTATAAAGCCTCTCTTTAATCATTAAAGGTGTTGTAAAGGTAAAATCATTTTCCCTAAATAACTTCCTTTACCTTAGTGCAGTCCTCCTTTACTTACCTCATCCTTTGATTTTGCTTTTAAATGTCCTTATTTCTTCTGAGAAATCCTCACTTCCTGTTCTTCTGTCTGTAACTCCACACAGTAATGCAAGGCTTTTTCCCTGGTGTGGAGAAAGCCTCTTGAGGGGGGAGGGGGTGAGCAGGACGCCCACTAACACACAGCTCCTTTCTCTATCTGCAAAGTAGTTGGCTTCCTGGTCGCCCCTCCCCCCTCAAGTGGTTTTCTCCCCCCCCCCCCAGGTGTGTGAGTGGGATAATTGCACTGAGGTAAAGGAAGCTATTTAGGGAAAGAATTACCATTACAAACGCTTTTTATCTACACACAAAATAAGTGAAATAACCCTTCAAACAAACCTTAATAAATCCACAACCGTACATGCGATCGATACAGCGACTTCACCGTATAAAAGACAAGACCCTTGTGAACGCATCGATATGAAATTTATGTTGATAAACTTAAAAATGTGGCCATGTCAGCGATTTAGAAAAGAGTATCTTTGTGTGTCTTACTAACAAATTTTAAAAGCGCGTTATAATGAAGGTCTATGGGGAAAAATTTGGAACTCTTGTCCTTTAGAAGCTCCAGCAACGAAAAGTAAAATGCGCATCACAAAACTGATCACATTGCCTGAAAGCAGACAAAAATACCTTCCATTTGATATATAAATTGTGTATGACAAGTAGATCTTGTGGGCGTGAGAGCAATTTGTTCCCCCTTTTTTATAGATAATCCGAGTTTTTTCAAAACTCACACTGTAAAGGTCACATGACTCACTCTGAGCCATGTCCATAGGAAGACTGTTTAATCGATAAAATTTTCTGAAAAAATCACTAAACGTAAATTGCTTTTTTCACAAAAACTATAAAAGATTTCAATCTGAAAAGTCATAGCCGGATAGCTGAATATTTTGTGACCGTGGTAAAGTTTGTTTGGTGTCTGTCAGTGAAAGTATGAAGGAGGAGATACATTTTGAACGGCATGAGTTTTGAAGCAGGGAAAAGCATGTTCTCATTGACTTCAATGTTAAAAAAAAGCGACTAAAAGCTTAATATTTTAAAAAAGTATAAATAGCACAAAAAAACTTGAAGAAGTCCCATCGTTAGCTGAATGAGATGAACATTTTAAAAGTTGAATGGTCTCAATCGCTGAAAGTATGGCGAAGTTACGCAGAGCCAAAAAACGTACGGAATAATAAATTAAAATTAAAATTAAGAACTAGAAAATGCATTTCCTGAGGAAAATACGTGGGAATGCTGAATAGCTGAATTGCTAAGCCCGCACAAATCCCATTCACCATAACCACTATACTATCTTT
This sequence comes from Rana kukunoris, assembly GCA_029574335.1. Taxonomy (NCBI): domain Eukaryota; kingdom Metazoa; phylum Chordata; class Amphibia; order Anura; family Ranidae; genus Rana; species Rana kukunoris. Next base: position 36,421 of record JAJQKJ010002330.1, on the reverse strand, counting down.
AGGACATACAAGCAGTGTTCCTTCAGTACTTATAAAGCCTCTCTTTAATCATTAAAGGTGTTGTAAAGGTAAAATCATTTTCCCTAAATAACTTCCTTTACCTTTAGTGCAGTCCTCCTTTACTTACCTCATCCTTTGATTTTGCTTTTAAATGTCCTTATTTCTTCTGAGAAATCCTCACTTCCTGTTCTTCTGTCTGTAACTCCACACAGTAGTGCAAGGCTTTTTCCCTGGTGTGGAGAAAGCCTCTTGAGGGGGGAGGGGGTGAGCAGGACGCCCACTAACACACAGCTCCTTTCTCTATCTGCAAAGTACAGAGCGTCCTGACTTCCTGGTCGCCCCTCCCCCCTCAAGAGGTTTTCTCCCCTCCCCCGGGTGAGTGAGGGGGATAATTGCACTGAGGTAAAGGAAGCTATTTAGGGAAAGAATTACCATTACAAACGCTTTTTATCTACACACAAAATAAGTGAAATAACCCTTCAAACAAACCTTAATAAATCCACAACCGTACATGCGATCGATACAGCGACTTCACCGTATAAAAGACAAGACCCTTGTGAACGCATCGATATGAAATTTATGTTGATAAACTTAAAAATGTGGCCATGTCAGCGATTTAGAAAAGAGTATCTTTGTGTGTCTTACTAACAAATTTTTAAAAGCGCGTTATAATGAAGGCCTATGGGGAAAAATTTGGAACTCTTGTCCTTTAGAAGCTCCAGCAACGAAAAGTAAAATGCGCATCACAAAACTGATCACATTGCCTGAAAGCAGACAAAAATACCTTCCATTTGATATATAAATTGTGTATGACAAGTAGATCCGTGAGAGCAATTTGTTCCCCCTTTTTTATAGATAATACGATTTTTTCAAATCACACTCTAAAGGTCACATGACTCACTCTTCCATAGGAAGACTGTATATAAATTTCTGTGTATGACAAGTAGATCTTGTGGGCTAAGTGAGTAGCAATTTGTTTTTCACCCTTTTTTTATAAGATAGATCAATCGATTTTTTTCAAAAGCTCACACTGCTAAAGGTCACATGACTCGCAGCTACAAGACACGCAGGGTGTACATGTCATGAAAAATTAAGATGCAAGAATTTTCTAACGAAAAAAACACTAAACGTAAATTGCTTTTTCACAAAAACTATAAAAGATTTCAATCTGAAAAGTCATAGCCGGATAGCTGAATATTTTGTGACCGTGGTAAAGTTTGTTTGGTGTCTGTCAGTGAAAGTATGAAGGAGGAGATACATTTTGAACGGCATGAGTTTTGAAGCAGGAAAAGCATGTTCTCATTGACTTCAATGTTAAAAAAAAGCGACTAAAAGCTTAATATTTTAAAAAGTATAAATAGCACAAAAAAACTTGAAGAAGTCCCATCGTTAGCTGAATGAGATGAACATTTTAAAAGTTGAATGGTCTCAATCGCTGAAAGTATGGCGAAGTTACGCAGAGCCAAAAAACGTACGGAATAAAGGATAAAATTAAGAATAAGAACTAGAAAATGCATTTCCTGAGGAAAATACGTGGGAATGCTGAATAGCTGAATTGCTAAGCCCGCACAAATCCCATTCACCATAACCACTATACTATCTTTAGGACATACAAGCAGTGTTCCTTCAGTACTTATAAAGCCTCTCTTTAATCATTAAAGGTGTTGTAAAGGTAAAATCATTTTCCCTAAATAACTTCCTTTACCTTAGTGCAGTCCTCCTTTACTTACCTCATCCTTTGATTTTGCTTTTAAATGTCCTTATTTCTTCTGAGAAATCCTCACTTCCTGTTCTTCTGTCTGTAACTCCACACAGTAGTGCAAGGCTTTTTCCCTGGTGTGGAGAAAGCCTCTTGAGGGGGGAGGGGGTGAGCAGGACGCCCACTAACACACAGCTCCTTTCTCTATCTGCAAAGTACAGAGCGTCCTGACTTCCTGGTCGCCCCTCCCCCTCAAGAGGTTTTCTCCCCTCCCCCCAGGTGTGTGAGGGGGATAATTGCACTGAGGTAAAGGAAGCTATTTAGGGAAAGAATTACCATTACAAACGCTTTTTATCTACACACAAAATAAGTGAAATAACCCTTCAAACAAACCTTAATAAATCCACAACCGTACATGCGATCGATACAGCGACTTCACCGTATAAAAGACAAGACCCTTGTGAACGCATCGATATGAAATTTATGTTGATAAACTTAAAAATGTGGCCATGTCAGCGATTTAGAAAAGAGTATCTTTGTGTGTCTTACTAACAAATTTTAAAAGTCGGTTATAATGAAGGCCTATGGGGAAAAATTTTGGAACTCTTGTCCTTTAGAAGCTCCAGCAACGAAAAGTAAAATGCGCATCACAAAACTGATCACATTGCCTGAAAGCAGACAAAAATACCTTCCATTTGATATATAAATTGTGTATGACAAGTAGATCTTGTGGGCGTGAGAGCAATTTGTTCCCCCTTTTTTATAGATAATACGATTCTTTTCAAAACTCACACTCTAAAGGTCACATGACTCACTCTAAGCAGCTCTCCATAGACACGCAGACTGTAATCGATAAAATTTTCTGAAAAAATCACTAAACGTAAATTGCTTTTTCACAAAAACTATAAAAGATTTCAATCTGAAAAGTCATAGCCGGATAGCTGAATATTTTGTGACCGTGGTAAAGTTTGTTTGGTGTCTGTCAGTGAAAGTATGAAGGAGGAGATACATTTTGAACGGCATGAGTTTTGAAGCAGGGAAAAAGCATGTTCTCATTGACTTCAATGTTAAAAAAAAAGCGACTAAAAGCTTAATATTTTAAAAAAGTATAAATAGCACAAAAAAACTTGAAGAAGTCCCATCGTTAGCTGAATGAGATGAACATTTTAAAAGTTGAATGGTCTCAATCGCTGAAAGTATGGCGAAGTTACGCAGAGCCAAAAAACGTACGGAATAAAGGATAAAATTAAAATTAAGAACTAGAAAATGCATTTCCTGAGGAAAATACGTGGGAATGCTGAATAGCTGAATTGCTAAGCCCGCACAAATCCCATTCACCATAACCGCTATACTATCTTTAGGACATACAAGCAGTGTTCCTTCAGTACTTATAAAGCCTCTCTTTAATCATTAAAGGTGTTGTAAAGGTAAAATCATTTTCCCTAAATAACTTCCTTTACCTTTAGTGCAGTCCTCCTTTACTTACCTCATCCTTTGATTTTGATTTTAAATGTTGTGACGGTATGCGAGCTGAGATACTTGACCATAGATATATTTCACCACGCATACGTTCTATTTTGAGAAGCTGAACCGGAATCCGGGCCGGGTTTTACGGCCTCTTGTGTTCCGGTCCGGATATTTGGGTCCACTGGAGTTCAATGTCAGGTGGACCTTAAAAACAACCAGGAAGAGATCAGACGGGAGCTCTCTGGTTTTGGGACACTGAGGAGGGAACCTAAGTGTGAGGAGCTCTCTAAAGACATTGCAAGAAAAAGGTTTGCGTTGTTGTTTATTTTGTGGGTGGTGGGGACCAGCCCCACACTGTATAGATAGGAGACCCTATCGAAGTTAAGACCAATGTAAGGAGCATTCTTCCCACTGAACCACCAATGTAAGGGACATTTTTCCCACTGATCACCAATGTAAGGGACATTCTTCCCACTGACCACCAATGTAAGGGACATTCTTCCCACTGACCACCAATGTAAGGGACATTCTTCCCACTGACCACCAATGTAAGGGACATTCTTCCCACTGACCACCAATGTAAGGGACATTCTTCCCACAATGTAAGGCACATTATTCCCACCTGACACCAATGTAAGGGACATTCTTCCCACTGAATACCAATGTAAGGGACATTCTTCCCACTGAATTCCAATATAAGGAACATTCTTCCCACTGACCACCAATGTAAGGGACATTCTTCCCACTGAATTCCAATGTAAGGAACATTCTTCCCACTGACCACCAATGTAAGGCACATTATTCCCACTGACCACCAATGTCATTATTCCACTGACCACCAATGTAAGGGACATTCTTCTCACTGATCACCAATGTAAAGGGACATTCTTCCCACTGACACCAATGTAAGGGACATTATTCTCACTGACCACCAATGTAAGGGACATTCTTCTCACTGACCACCAATGTAAGGGGACATTCTTCTCACTGAGGGACATTCTTCCCACTTCCAATGCATTCTTCTCTCTGACCACCAATGCCATTCTTCTCACTGATCACCAATGCAAGGGACATTCTCTCACCACCAATGTAAGGGACATTCTCCCACTGACCACCAATGTAAGGGACATTCTTCTCACTGATCACCAATAAGGGACATTCTTCCCACTGACCACCAATGTAAGGGACATTCTTCCCCACTGACCACCAATGTAAGGGACATTCTTCTCACTGATCACCAATAAGGGACATTCTTTCACTGACCACCAATGTAAGGGATTCTTCCCACTGACACAATGTAAGGACATTCTTCCCACTGATCACCAATGTAAGGGATTCTTCCCACTGACCACCAATGTAAGGGACATTCTTCCCACCACCAATAAGGGACATTCTTCTCCACACATATGTAAGGGACATTCTTCTCACTGACCACATATGTAAGGGACATTCTTTCACTTCACCAATGTAAGGATCACCAATGTAAGGTCCCACTGACCACCAATGTTAGGAGCATTTCCCACTGACCACCAATGTAAGGGAGATTCTTCTCACTGACCACCAATGTAAGGGAGATTCTTCCACTGACCACCAATGTAAGGGACATTCTTCTCACTGATCACCAATGTAAGGGACATTCTTCTCACTGACCACCAATGTAAGGGACATTCTTCCCACTGATCACCAATGTAAGGGACATTCTTCCCACTGACCACCAATGTAAGGGACATTCTTCCCACTGACCACCAATGTAAGGGACATTCTTCCCACTGACACCAATGTAAGGGACATTCTTCCCACTGACCACCAATGTAAGGGACATTCTTCCCACTGACCACCAATGTAAGGGACATTCTTCCCACTGACCACCAATGTAAGGGACATTCTTCCCACTGACCACCAATGTAAGGGACATTCTTCCCACTGACCACCAATGTAAGGGACATTCTTCCCACTGACCACCAATGTTAGGAGTATTCGTCCCACTGACCACCAATGTAAGGGAGATTCTTCTCACTGACCACCAATGTAAGGGAGATTCTTCCCACTGACCACCAATGTAAGGAACATTCTTCCCACTGACCACCAATGTAAGGGAAATTCTTCTCACTGACCACCAATGTAAGGGACATTCTTCCCACTGATTATGTGTTTCATATTTTTTTTTTTTTACTTTTTTTAGCCCTTTAAAAGTAGTTACTGAGGTAGAATAGAATATGGACTGAGAGAAGTTTAATAGATCCAGAAGGAAGGCTGAGGAGAATCCAAAGGCGAGTCCAGACCTGACCTTATATGACTGCCCAGTGACAGGAGAGGTGGTGTGGAGAAAGCCTCTTGAGGGGGGAGGGGGTGAGCAGGACGCCCACTAACACACAGCTTCTTTCTCTTATCTGCAAGTAGAGAGTGTCCTGGTCGCCCCTCCCCCCTCAAGAGGTTTTCTCCCCTCCCCCCTCAAGACGTTTTTCCCCTCCCCCCTCAAGACGTTTTCTCCCCTCCCCAGGTGTGTGAGGGGGATAATTGCACTGAGGTGAAGGAAGCTATTTAGGGAAAGAATTACCATGACAAACACCTGTATTCACAGACCAAATGCGTTACCTAACCCTTCAAACAAACCATTAATAAATCCACAACCGTACATGCGATCGATACAGCGACTTCACCGTATAAAAGACAAGACCCTTGTGAACGCATCGATATGAAATTTATGTTGATAAACTTAAAAATGTGGCCATGTCAGCGATTTAGAAAAGAGTATCTTTGTGTGTCTTACTAACAAATTTTAAAAGTGCGTTATAATGAAGGTCTATGGGGAAAAATTTGGAACTCTTGTCCTTTAGAAGCTCCAGCAACGAAAAGTAAAATGCGCATCACAAAACTGATCACATTGCCTGAAAGCAGACAAAAATACCTTCCATTTGATATATAAATTGTGTATGACAAGTAGATCTTGTGGGCGTGAGAGCAATTTGTTCCCCCTTTTTTATAGATAATACGATTCTTTTCAAAACTCACACTGTAGAGGTCACATGACTCACTCTGAGCCATGTCCATAGGAAGACTGTTTAATCGATAAAATTTTCTGAAATAATCACTAAACGTAAATTGCTTTTTCACAAAAACTATAAAAGATTTTGATCTGAAAAGTCATAGCCGGATAGCTGAATATTTTGTGACCGTGGTAAAGTTTGTTTGGTGTCTGTCAGTGAAAGTATGAAGGAGGAGATACATTTTGAACGCATGAGTTTTTGAAGCAGGGAAAAGCATGTTCTCATTGACTTCAATGTTAAAAAAAAGCGACTAAAAGCTTAATATTTTAAAAAGTATAAATAGCACAAAAAAACTTGAAGAAGTCCCATCGTTAGCTAAATGAGATGAACATTTTAAAAGTTGAATGGTCTCAATCGCTGAAAGTATGGCGAAGTTACGCAGAGCCAAAAAACGTACGGAATAATAAAATTAAAATTAAGAATAATAAAAAACGAATAACAATACTGGGAATGCTTATTAAAGCATTCCCACTAATAAGAATAACTAGAAAATGCATTTCCAGAGGAAAATACGTGGGAATGCTGAATAGCTGAATTGCTAAGCCCGCACAAATCCCATTCGCCATAACCGCTATACTATCTTTAGGACATACAAGCAGTGTTCCTTCAGTACTTATAAAGCCTCTCTTTAATCATTAAAGGTGTTGTAAAGGTAAAATCGTTTTCCCTAAATAACTTCCTTTACCTTTGTGCAGTCCTCCTTTACTTACCTCATCCTTTGATTTTGCTTTTAAATGTCCTTATTTCTTCTGAGAAATCCTCACTTCCTGTTCTTCTGTCTGTAACTCCACACAGTAGTGCAAGGCTTTTTCTCTGGTGTGGAGAAAGCCTCTTGAGGGGGGAGGGGGTGAGCAGGACGCCCACTAACACACAGCTCCTTTCTCTATCTGCAAAGTACAGAGCGTCCTGACTTCCTGGTCACCCCTCCCCCCTCAAGAGGTTTTCTCCCCTCCCCCCAGATGTGTGAGGGGGATAATTGCACTGAGGTAAAGGAAGCTATTTAGGGAAAGAATTACCATTACAAATGCTTTTTATCTACACACAAAATAAGTGAAATAACCCTTCAAACAAACCTTAATAAATCCACAACCGTACATGCGATCGATACAGCGACTTCACCGTATAAAAGCCAAGACCCTTGTGAACGCATCGATATGAAATTTATGTTGATAAACTTAAAAATGTGGCCATGTCAGCGATTTAGAAAAGAGTGTCGTTGTGCATTTTATTGGCAAAAATTAAAATGACGTTTTATAATGAAGGCCTATGGGAGAAATGTTGGAACTCTTGTCCTTTAGAAGCTCCAGCAACGAAAAGTAAAATGCGCATCACAAAACTGATCACATCGCCTGAAAGCAGACAAAAATACCTTCCATTTGATATATAAATTGTGTATGACAAGTAGATCTTGTGGGCGTGAGAGCAATTTGTTCCCCCTTTTTTATAGATAATCCGATTCTTTTCAAAACTCACACTGTAAAGGTCACATGACACACTCTAAGCCAGCTCCATAGGAAGACTGTTTAATCGATAAAATTTTCTGAAAAAATCACTAAACGTAAATTGCTTTTTTCACAAAAACTATAAAAGATTTCAATCTGAAAAGTCATAGCCGGATAGCTGAATATTTTGTGACCGTGGTAAAGTTTGTTTGGTGTCTGTCAGTGAAAGTATGAAGGAGGAGATACATTTTGAATCGGGTACGTTTTGAAGCAGGAAAAGCATGTTCTCATTGACTTCAATGTTAAAAAAAGCGACTAAAAGCTTAATATTTTAAAAAGTATAAATAGCACAAAAAAACTTGAAGAAGTCCCATCGTTAGCTGAATGAGATGAACATTTTAAAATTTGAATGGTCTCAATCGCTGAAAGTATGGCGAAGTTACGCAGAGCCAAAAAACGTATGGAATAAAGGATAAAATTAATAAGAATAATAAAAAACGAATAACAATACTGGAATGCTTATTAAAGCATTCCACTAATAAAAAACGAATAACAATACTGGAATGCTTATTAAAGCATTCCCACTAACTAGAAAATGCATTTCCTGAGGAAAATACGTGGGAATGCTGAATAGCTGAATTGCTAAGCCCGCACAAATCCCATTCACCATAACCGCTATACTATCTTTAGGACATACAAGCAGTGTTCCTTCAGTACTTCTAAAGCCTCTCTTTAATCATTAAAGGTGTTGTAAAGGTAAAATCATTTTCCCTAAATAACTTCCTTTACCTTTGTGCAGTCCTCCTTTACTTACCTCATCCTTTGATTTTGCTTTTAAATGTCCTTATTTCTTCTGAGAAATCCTCACTTCCTGTTCTTCTGTCTGTAACTCCACACAGTAATGCAAGGCTTTTTCCCTGGTGTGGAGAAAGCCTCTTGAGGGGGAGGGGTGAGCAGGACGCCCACTAACACACAGCTCTTTTCTCTATCTGCAAAGTACAGAGCGTCCTGACTTCCTGGTCGCCCCTCCCCCTCAAGAGGTTTTCTCCCCTCCCCCAGGTGTGTGAGGGGGAATATTGCACTGAGGTAAAGGAAGCTATTTAGGGAAAGAATTACCATTACAAACGCTTTTTATCTACACACAAAATAAGTGAAATAACCCTTCAAACAAACCTTAATAAATCCACAACCGTACATGCGATCGATACAGCGACTTCACCGTATAAAAGACAAGACCCTTGTGAACGCATCGATATGAAATTTATGTTGATAAACTTAAAAATGTGGCCATGTCAGCGATTTAGAAAAGAGTATCTTTGTGTGTCTTACTAACAAATTTTAAAAGTCGGTTATAATGAAGGTCTATGGGGAAAAATTTGGAACTCTTGTCCTTTAGAAGCTCCAGCAACGAAAAGTAAAATGCGCATCACAAAACTGATCACATCCCCTGAAAGCAGACAAAAATACCTTCCATTTGATATATAAATTGTGTATGACAAGTAGATCTTGTGGGCGTGAGAGCAATTTGTTCCCCCTTTTTTATAGATAACCCGAGTTTTTTCAAAACTCACACTGTAAAGGTCACATGACTCACTCTGAGCCATGTCCAAAGGAAGACTGTTTAATCGATAAAATTTTCTGAAAAAATCACTAAACGTAAATTGCTTTTTCACAAAAACTATAAAAGATTTCGATCTGAAAAGTCATAGCCGGATAGCTGAATATTTTGTGACCGTGGTAAAGTTTGTTTGGTGTCTGTCAGTGAAAGTATGAAGGAGGAGATACATTTTGAACGGCATGAGTTTTGAAGCAGGGAAAAGCATGTTCTCATTGACTTCAATGTTAAAAAAAAGCGACTAAAAGCTTAATATTTTAAAAAGTATAAATAGCACAAAAAAACTTGAAGAAGTCCCATCGTTAGCTAAATGAGATGAACATTTTAAAAGTTAAATGGTCTCAATCGCTGAAAGTATGGCGAAGTTACGCAGAGCCAAAAAACGTACGGAATAAAATTAAAATTAAGAATAATAAAAAACGAATAACAATACTGGGAATGCTTATTAAAGCATTCCCACTAACTAGAAAATGCATTTCCAGAGGAAAATACGTGGGAATGCTGAATAGCTGAATTGCTAAGCCCGCACAAATCCCATTCACCATAACCGCTATACTATCTTTAGGACATACAAGCAGTGTTCCTTCAGTACTTATAAAGCCTCTCTTTAATCATTAAAGGTGTTGTAAAGGTAAAATCATTTTCCCTAAATAACTTCCTTTACCTTTGTGCAGTCCTCCTTTACTTACCTCATCCTTTGATTTTGCTTTTAAATGTCCTTATTTCTTCTGAGAAACCCTCACTTCCTGTTCTTCTGTCTGTAACTCCACACAGTAATGCAAGGCTTTTTCCCTGGTGTGGAGAAAGCCTCTTGAGGGGTGAGCAGGACGCCCACTAACACACAGCTCCTTTCTCTATCTGCAAAGTACAGAGCGTCCTGACTTCCTGGTCGCCCCTCCCCCTCAAGAGGTTTTCTCCCCTCCCCCCAGGTGTGTGAGGGGATAATTGCACTGAGGTAAAGGAAGCTATTTAGGGAAAGAATTACCATTACAAACGCTTTTTATCTACACACAAAATAAGTGAAATAACCCTTCAAACAAACCTTAATAAATCCACAACCGTACATGCGATCGATACAGCGACTTCACCGTATAAAAGACAAGACTCTTGTGAACGCATCGATATGAAATTTATGTTGATAAACTTAAAAATGTGGCCATGTCAGCGATTTAGAAAAGAGTATCTTTGTGTGTCTTACTAACAAATTTTAAAAGTCGGTTATAATGAAGGTCTATGGGGAGAAATATTGGAACTCTTTTCCTTTAGAAGCTCCAGCAACGAAAAGTAAAATGCGCATCACAAAACTGATCACATTGCCTGAAAGCAGACAAAAATACCTTCCATTTGATATATAAATTGTGTATGACAAGTAGATCTTGTGGGCGTGAGAGCAATTTGTTCCCCCTTTTTTATAGATAATCCGATTCTTTTCAAAACTCACACTGTAGAGGTCACATGACTCACTCTGAGCCAGCTCCATAGAAAGACTGTTTAATCGATAAAATTTTCTGAAAAAATCACTAAACGTAAATTGCTTTTTCACAAAAACTATAAAAGATTTCGATCTGAAAAGTCATAGCCGGATAGCTGAATATTTTGTGACCGTGGTAAAGTTTGTTTGGTGTCTGTCAGTGAAAGTATGAAGGAGGAGATACATTTTGAACGGCATGAGTTTTGAAGCAGGGAAAAGCATGTTCTCATTGACTTCAATGTTAAAAAAAAGCGACTAAAAGCTTAATATTTTAAAAAGTATAAATAGCACAAAAAAACTTGAAGAAGTCCCATCGTTAGCTAAATGAGATGAACATTTTAAAAGTTGAATGGTCTCAATCGCTGAAAGTATGGCGAAGTTACGCAGAGCCAAAAAACGTACGGAATAAAGGATAAAATTAATAAGAATAACTAGAAAATGCATTTCCTGAGGAAAATACGTGGGAATGCTGAATAGCTGAATTGCTAAGCCCGCACAAATCCCATTCACCATAACCACTATACTATCTTTAGGACATACAAGCAGTGTTCCTTCAGTACTTATAAAGCCTCTCTTTAATCATTAAAGGTGTTGTAAAGGTAAAATCATTTTCCCTAAATAACTTCCTTTACCTTTGTGCAGTCCTCCTTTACTTACCTCATCCTTTGATTTTGCTTTTAAATGTCCTTATTTCTTCTAAAAAATCCTCACTTCCTGTTCTTCTGTCTGTAACTCCACACAGTAATGCAAGGCTTTTTCCCTGGTGTGGAGAAAGCCTCTTGAGGGGGGAGGGGGTGACCAGGACGCCCACTAACACACAGCTCCTTTCTCTATCTGCAAAGTACAGAGCGTCCTGACTTCCTGGTCGCCCCTCCCCCCTCAAGAGGTTTTCTCCCCTCCCCCCAGGTGAGTGAGGGGGATAATTGCACTGAGGTAAAGAAAGCTATTAAGGGAAAGAATTACCATTACAAACGCTTTTTATCTACACACAAAATAAGTGAAATAACCCTTCAAACAAACCTTAATAAATCCACAACCGTACATGCGATCGATACAGCGGCTTCACCGTATAAAAGACAAGACCCTTGTGAACGCATCGATATGAAATTTATGTTGATAAACTTAAAAATGTGGCCATGTCAGCGATTTAGAAAAGAGTATCTTTGTGTGTCTTACTAACAAATTTTAAAAGTCGGTTATAATGAACGTCTATGGGGAAAAATTTGGAACTCTTGTCCTTTAGAAGCTCCAGCAACGAAAAGTAAAATGCGCATCACAAAACTGATCACATTGCCTGAAAGCAGACAAAAATACCTTCCATTTGATATATAAATTGTGTATGACAAGTAGATCTTGTGGGCGTGAGAGCAATTTGTTCCCCCTTTTTTATAGATAATACGATTCTTTTCAAAACTCACACTGTAAAGGTCACATGACTCACTCTGAGCCATGTCCATAGGAAGACTGTTTAATCGATAAAATTTTCTGAAAAAATCACTAAACGTAAATTGCTTTTTCACAAAAACTATAAAAGATTTCAATCTGAAAAGTCATAGCCGGATAGCTGAATATTTTGTGATATTTTGTGGTAAAGTTTGTTTGGTGTCTGTCAGTGAAAGTATGAAGGAGGAGATACATTTTGAACGGCATGAGTTTTGAAGCAGGAAAAAGCATGTTCTCATTGACTTCAATGTTAAAAAAAAGCGACTAAAAGCTTAATATTTTAAAAAGTATAAATAGCACAAAAAAACTTGAAGAAGTCCCATCGTTAGCTAAATGAGATGAACATTTTAAAAGTTGAATGGTCTCAATCGCTGAAAGTATGGCGAAGTTACGCAGAGCCAAAAAACGTACGGAATAAAATTAATAAGAATAATAAAAAACGAATAACAATACTGGGAATGCTTATTAAAGCATTCCCACTAATAAAAAACGAATAACAATACTGGGAATGCTTATTAAAGCATTCCCACTAATAATAAAAAACGAATAACAATACTGGGAATGCTTATTAAAGCATTCCCACTAATAATAAAAAACGAATAACAATACTGGGAATGCTTATTAAAGCATTCCCACTAATAACAGACTAGTCAATCTCAATACCTGGAATATTAACAGGCCTGCACTACTGTCATGAAAAGAGTTTTAGCATTTTGCCATAGTCTGTTAATTTCAAGTAATCATACGGTCCCCCTATTCTATCCTAAAGCCGCGTACACACGATCGGCTAAACCAATGAAAATGGTCTGATGGACCGTTTTCATCGGTCAAAACCGATCGTGTGTGGGCGCCATCAGTTATTTAACCATCGGTTAAAAAAAAAGCCAACTTGCTTTAAATTTAACCGATAGATTCCTAACCGATCGTTAGTAGGCACGAACCATCGGTTAAAAATCCATGAATGCTCAGACTAAATTAGGGGACGGGAGCGTTTTTTCTGGTAAAACTAGCATTCGTTTTGGAGATGGCACATTCTAAATTTTTTAAATTAGTGCCTTGTTTATTGCAGCGCATTATTTTCTTTGTTCTATTACTAGAATAAAGACATTGGCCCAGATTCACGTACATCTGCGCATTATTGGACCGGCGTAGCGCACCGCCTTTATGTTAGACTTGCGCAATTTTGCTGCGTAATCACCCTATTCTCGTAGCTTTTGCGCAGAAAATTGCGCATGCGTAACGTTATTTCAGAGGCGTAAGGCGGAGTAATACAAATTGGGAAGGACGTGGGCGTGTTACATTGAAATGAGCCGTGACCCCATGCAAATGAAGGGCCATGGTCAGCTCCGCTGTGCACATGCTCACAACTCGGGAGCGGCGCAATCACTGAAATTGGAAATGGACTAGGGCAACTTAGTGAACTAGAAAAAGATGGAGGGCGCACCGACCTAGTGTGATACTGCTAAATGAATTTTTATTAAAATATTAAAATCAATCATTATACTCACAATGTGGAGTTAAAATCAGGCTTAAAAAGACAGTACAGCAGAAATCCAACAGGAGCACTGCAGACCACCAAGCTCTGAGGAAAGGGGTACGCCCCTGAAACGCGTCAGCTCTAAACATCGATTCTAGATTCAAGTGATTATCAAGCTCTGCTGTTGCTGTTGGATTTCTGCTGTACTGTCTTTTTAAGCCTGATTTTAACTCCACATTGTGAGTATAATGATTGATTTTAATATTTTAATAAAAATTCATTTAGCAGTATCACACTAGGTCGGTGCGCCCTCCAACTTTTTCTTTTTCCTTAGTTTTATGAATTCCCACAATTCTGAGGAGGGCTGCAAGACTCTGGAAGCTATTGTCTAAACGAACTCAACTCATAGTACCTTTCAAAAAAATACCGGAGCGCAGGAGATTTTTGTTTTTCGTAACTTAGTGAACTATGCAAACAGCATAAATAGACAGACACAAACGCACTTGCATTGCAAAAGTACATCCCTTTGTATCCCTTCCCATTTAACCAAGTGCTTTTGTCCTGTTGTTCGTTGCGTTGTGTTTTGTAGTTGTCAGATTAGTGTTCTGTGTGATCAAGTGTTTTTTAGTAGATCTTTGAAAGTGTTTTTTGATAAGTGTTTGAGAGACTGTTTGTTTGATATATTTCTGTTCGTTTGTTTTCTTGCAGATTTTTTGCTGTTTGTTTTTGTGACTGTTTTTTGCTGAGTGCTTGTGTGATTTTTTGGGTGTTAGTTTTCTCTTTGTGTGTGTTCTTTTGCTTGATTGGTTGTGCTTGTTTTTGTGACTGATTTTTGTTGACTGGGGGTGAGTTTTTTTGGAAGTATGACAGAGAGAAAGCGAAAACTCAATTTTACTGTGGGGGAAAAAATAATTCTTGCCCGGGCCATAAGCGATTATGGGCGTTTCCTCCACGGCCCAGACAGTGCCAACACCACCCCGGCCAGGAGGAGGGAGATTTTGGACCTCATCACTGAGCAGGTCAATTCAGCGGGGGAGGGGGAGACACGGACCCGGTCTGGGATTGACAAAAAAATTAATGACCTCCGGCGTCTGGTCAAACAGAAGCTGTCCAAAATGTATGCCCATGCCAGGGGCACAGGAGGGGGCCCACAATGCCGTATTAGGCTGACAGCGGAGGAGCGTGTGGTGGCCCTGACCTTTCATCGGCATGAAGTGGAGGGCCTGCCCGGCTTTGACTCAAGTCCGGAGCCCGTGGTGCCAGGTAAGTATTTTTTTTAATATCAGGTGTGTAGCATGTGTGGGGGAGGGGGTGAAAGGGAATATGTGGCAAGTGTGTGGATCCTCCAACCTGTGAATGTTTTGTGTCATCCACAGATGTGCAGGAGGGTGCAGGGCCATCTGGCCTGACCGCACCATCCCCAGGACAGCAGCCTAATGAGGCCCCCCCAACAAGGCCGGAGTCCGCGGAGGAGGTTCAAGAGGAGGAGGAGGAGGTTGAGGAGGAGAATCAAGAGGAGGAGGAGTCCATGTCAGGCACTGGACTTTTGGTTTTTGAGGACTCTTCCCCTCTGGCTGGCAGCAGGCAGCCCTCCCTAAGGGGGAGCCCCCCCTCCTCCCCCAACATGGCTCCCCTCCCAAGGGCCTCCCCTTCTCCCCGGCCACAAGCATCAGCTGGAGGCAGGAAGTCGTCCCAGAACACCAGGGGGGTGGCCAATCTCCTGCCCGCCACTCTGAGAAGGGACCAGTTCCTCCAGACCCGCCATCTGGGACAGGGCAGCCAGACATTGGTGCGGATGGAGGAGAGCCTGTCCTCCATCAAGGATACGCTGGTGAACCTGGACTCCCACTCCCGGGCTTTCACAACCTGCCTTAACGACCTGCAGACTACATCAGCAGGCGTTGGGCAGGATGTGAGGGCCCTTACCCAGGCTATCCAGGCCAACACGGCAACACTTGGTGCTGCCCTGGACAGAATAGACGTGGCCTTGGAGGGCAGGCCGCCAGGTGGGCAGAGATCAGGGGCTGCTCCTCCTTCCCCGGTTTTCCCCCTCCCCCATGAGTCTCCCCTGAGGAGCCGGGGCCGTGGCCGGGGGCGCCCCAGGCGTGGCTCACGTAAAGGGCAATAATTTTTTTCCCCCTTTTTTTATTTTTTATTTTTTTTGCTGGAAAATTTTTGATTTTGCTGGTCATTTTTTTTTTTTTGGGTTGTGAATGCTGTTTGAATGTGGGGGTGACATTTCTGCCAGAAAAGGGGTGTCACCCTCAATTTTGGTGGAGAAGGGTTCCCCAGGACCAGGGAGAAGTGATCCCCAGGTCCGTGTGAATGGTTTATGAATGTACAGTGACATAATTGGAGCCTTGGCGTGGCGTTGCTGCTCACAAGTCCTGCATGGTGGACTGGTGCCAATCCAATTTGATGTGGATGTGGGGTGTGTGTGCTAGGGACCACAGTGGTGTGCATGCATGCATTCTCATTGTGCCATGATTAATGTGTGTGTTTAACGTGCAAAGATGCCCAATGTGAGTTGTCTCCTGGCTGCTCTTCCCTCAGAAGACGGGGTAGCCTCGGTTAGGGGGGGGATTGTCTAGTTCAGGGGTCAGGTCATCACGTAGGTCAATCTGCAGGCCCTTTCTTACTGTGAAGTTGTGCAGCATGCAACATGCACCGATGATCTGGCACACAAAGTTTGGGGAATACAAGAGGGTACCCCCAGACTTATCCAGGCATCGGAAACGTGACTTCAGGAGGCCAAAGGTGCGCTCCACCACTGCTTGTGTTTGGGCATGTGCTTGATTGTATCTTTCCTCTCCTGGGGTTTGGGGGTTCCGGATAGGAGTCATGAGATGGGGTCCCAGTGGATATGCAGAGTCACCTGTAAGGGAAAACACAGGAGGATGTTAGTCATGCATGTGCCCCTTGTGATGTGTGCATCATGGGAGGGGATAGTCATGCCTGCCACCCATGTCACTTACCAACCAGCCAGGTGTCCCCATACACGTTCTGATCGAATTCCATTCGGATGTGGCATTGATTGTATATATAGCTGTCATGGCTGGACCCTGGGTGTTTGGCACGGACGTGCCATATGAGGCCTTGGGCATCGACTATCACCTGTACGTTGATGGAGTGCCAATGCTTCCGATTGCGGTACATGTGCTCTGTCTCCTGGGGGGGGCTGGAGTGCCACATGTGTGCAATCAATGGCCCCCACGGTGCGTGGGAATCTGGCAATTCTGTAGAAATCTGTCATTGCCTTCAGCCGCAGGTCCTCAGTGGTGGGTTTGATGATTTGGTTGGCCATGCATCTGAGGATTGCAGGGACAACCTGGTGCACACATCTGCTCATGGAGGATTGTGACATCCCAGCCACCACTCCACTTGTACGCTGAAAAGAGCCACTGGCAAGGACATGGAGTGTTGCCATGTCCTTGACCAGTGGCTGCACTGCATGTGAGCGTTGTGTTCGGCTGGTGATGTCCTCCTGCAGGGTTGTGGTTAATTCCAGGATGACATGAGGGGTGAATCTGAAGATGCGATACACCTCAGAATCACTCATGCCAAACAGGTCTATGCGGGTGCGGTATATCCTCTCCCGTGCCATCCTCCATGCCATCCTCCGTGCCCTCCTCCTTCTTTGTTCATCCAAAGTCAGTAGTATAGCTATGCGCGACGATGCCCCTGGCATGTTGGCATACAGATTGTTGTGCAACACGTGTGACTGCTGAGCTCCTCACTAACAGTGTTGCTTTATCTAACAAGTAGACTTTTTTTCTCTTTTTAGACCAGCTTTTATATGCTCTAATTTTAGACAGGACATTTTGCTGTTGCGCACACTGCGTAGCCTGCGCTGCCCCAACGTTCTTTTGTGGATCCCCGTAAGTCCCTCATTAGCATATTTGACTAGCAAATCAATGGTCTGTCTAGCGCAGTTTTGCGCGGACGTATGCGCCTGTCTAACAAAATTACGCCGGACCAAAAAAGGTAGATTTCTTGCGTATCTCGCTTTGGGGATGCCGTGCATCGAAACGCACGCGCACATTTAGACTTACGCACACGCATCTCCTGTTGCGCAGGCGTAATCGCTCTGTGAATCTGGGCCATTGTTTTGCTGATGGTATTTAGACAGAGTTCTCCCATACTAACTTTTATTTTTTGCGTGTGATCTCATGAATATTTTTTTCTTTTTTTTTTATAAAGCTAGATCTCCAAAATAATTTTTTGTACTCCACATTTTATTTTATTTTTTAATTTCATAAAAAATTTTCTCAAGTTATCACACCAATGTTTTTTTTGGAGACATTTCTTTTTTTTTTTTCTTAAGTTATCACAACAATGTTTTTTTTCTTGCAGAAATTTCTTTTTTTTCTCAAGTTATCACAACAATCTTTTTTTTTGGAGAAATTTCATTTTTTATTTTGTTATCAAGTTATCACAACATTTCCTCCTCCCCCCAAGGAGGTTGTGTTCTTTGGTAATTACACATTGTATTTTGGAAATGTTTGATGGCTATTCACCATAAAAACACAATGGACAAGTATTTAACTTAAATTAAATCTCCATTTATTCTGGATAAAAAAATCAGCCAAATATATGCAGACTTTGGACACCAAAGGCACATTCCACCATGATAAACAACAAAATCAATAACATCAGAAGTCCCTCTAATTTGGGTCACAATGTGCACCCCAAAACTCAGAAATCATAAGCAGCAGCAGATGTCATACATGACCCCAAGCTGTGGTACTACAACAACCTCAGTTTTCTGCCAAATCAGCTTGAAGCCAGGGAATCACTTTCTGGTATTGCTTACAGCCTTTCTTCCACGCTTCCCTGCAGCGTTCCTTCCACGGCTCTTTCCACGGCCCCTTGCAGATGGTGACAATGTGGCAGCTGGAGGAGGAGATTGGGTCGGGTCACTGAATTGTGTGGTCTCAGTCTGCATGCCCCTGCTATCAGATCCTGGGCCAGGCCCCGTTGTTGCTGCAACATTGCTTGTAGCTCATGTGCAATGTATGAGCTGAAGCTCTCAACAGGGTTAAGGGGGGCTCTCATGATTTCAGCTTCCTCCCGAATGACCTGCAGGGACTCCTCCTCCAACTGGGACATGCACTTATGTTTTTTTGGTGGACGCATCTGGAGGGGAGGACCTGTGATACAGTGCTGCCACTGGGCCTGGGCACCTGCTGACTGCCACTCAACCCTTCCTCCTCCTGGCTGACACATTCTGGAGCCTCCTCCTCCTCTTGGCTGTTCTCTTCCTGTGTAAAAAAGGGACATGGTTTTATTTTTTGCTTCATCAATCACACACATTTTCAAGCTCTTGACTGATTTTTTTTTTTTTTTAAATTGAACAGACTTTCATTCTGACCCCTGCAGTTGGCATCCCTGACACAATTATTTCTGCCCACGACTTTTGTTTGTGTTTCAAGCTTTCATTTTGGTTCAAAAATCATCTTGTTAAACCAACAATAATTTGCGGCCAAGAAATATGTTGTAAACTACTATACCTGACTGAAGATGTGCAGATCTGGCTCTTCAATGTCAGCCAGCTCCTCGAAACACTCTGCAGTGGTGGGGGGAACAGTGGAAGGAACACTGGAGGGAACGCTGGAAGAAAGGGTGGAAGGAAGACTGGATAATGATTCCCGGGCCTCGATCTGATCGTCCAGAAAACTGAGGTGTTTATAGTACCACAGCTTGGACTCCTTTACTTCATCTGCTGCTGCTCCTGGCCTCCGAGAAGCACAGACTTGTTTAAAATGCTTCTTGTAAGCATTCCTGATGTTATTGATTTTGCTGCTGATCATGGTGGAAGTGACCTCTAGTATCCAGGTCTGCATATAAGTGACCAATTGGGCAATTGTTGCCTTTCGGACGTTGTTGTTGTGATAATTTGGGTTTCTGATCTCCCACAGGCACTTGAGCTCCATGTACTTCTCAATAAAGCACATCAAAATTTCTGGCTCATTATATTTTTTGCATCTTGGAACAATTTCTAGAATAGAAAACCAAAAACATAAAAACACTAGGTCAGCTTACATTGACAGAATCTTATCACAATCTTTTGACCGTTAAATACAGTGTCTACTGCTGCCACTAAAATGCTGCCCAGCTCTGCCCCATTGTTGTGTAATGATGATTTAACTGCAGACCCTGTGTATACATTTAAATAAATAAGTGGCATTAAAATAGGCAAAAGTAATGAGAGCATTCATCCAGGCACCATTCATGTGTATATCTCATGCCCCTCACCATTAATGAGATGATACACTGCTTAACCACTTGACAACTGGGCACTTAAACACCCTTCCTAACCAGACCAATTTTCAGCTTTCGGTGCTCTCACATTTTGAATGACAATAACTCAGTCATACAACACTGTAACCAAATGAAATTGTTGTCCTTTTTTTCCCCACAAATAGAGCTTTCTTTTGGTGGTATTTGATCACCTCTGCGGTTTTTATTTTTTTCGCTATTAATGAAAAAAGAACGAAAATTTTGTAAAAAAAAATAAATTTTACTTCATTTCTATCATAACATTTTGCAAAAAAGTAAATTTTCCTCATAAATTTGGCCTAAAATGTATACTGCTACATATTTTTGGTAAAAAAACAAAAAAAAAAACAAATTGTGATATTATTTAGTCTGGGTGAAAGTTATGGGGTCTACAAGCTATGGTACCAATTTCTGAAAATTGAACAATTTGATCACACCTGAAGTACTGACAGCTTCTCTCATTTCTTGAGACCCTAACAAGCCAGTAAAGTACAAATACCCCCCAAATGACCCCTTTTTGGAAAGTAGACATCCCAAGGTAGTTAGTAAGAGGCATAGTTAGTTTTTTGAAGTTGTCATTTGTTCCCACAATTCTTTGCAAAATACGTATTTTTTTTTTTCACACCATATTGTCATTATAACAGGTTATTTCTCTCACATGGCATGTATATTCCACAAATGACACCACAAAATATATTCTGCTGCTCCTCCTGAGTATGGCGATACCACATGTGTGAGACTTTTACACAGCGTGGCCACATACAGAGGTCCAACACCGAAGTAGCAACTTCAAGCATTCTAGGAGCATAAATTACACATCTAGGGCCAGATTCAGGTCAGTGATACTCCAGCCTAACTGTCACTTTAAGCCGGCTTTTCTGTTTTCTGTAACCAGAAAACAAAAAACGCCGGGTTGGAGTTCCGATGTGAGCGGCGTAATTGAATTTCGCCATCGCATCGCAACTTTAATTTAAAAATGGCGCCGGGGGCGTTCCCGCTGATTAACGCCGAAAAAATATGTTAATCAGGGGAATCGGCAATTCACGATCGTATTCGGGCGCGACGCAGTGACTTTCCGACGTTTCCGGAAGCGATACGCGGCGTAAAGAAAAAGCAGCCCCCTAGTGGAGTATCCTATGTTAAGTATAGCCGTCGTCATCGCGTCGCCGCGGAATCGCGCTTAGTTTAAATAATACATGCCCCGTACCCGCCCAATTTGAATTCCGCCGGCTCATTTTCGATACGCTGCCGCAACTTTAGGAGCAAGTGCTTCATGAATAACAGCACTTGCTCCAAAAATTTCGCCAGAGTAACGTAAATGAGAAACGTTACTCCAGATTCAGGTAGATGCTCCCATCTACCTGAATCTGGCCCCTAATCTCTCAACCACCTATTACACTTTTGAAGGCCCTGGAGCACCAGAACAATGGAAACGCCCACAAAGTGGCCCCATTTTGGAAAGCTATTACCCCAACATATAATCTATGAGGCATAATGAGTCTTTTGAACAGTTAATTTTTTTGCCGATGTTTTTGGAAAATGTGGAAAAAAAATGAAAATGCATTATTTTTACACAAAGTTGTCCATTTATAGGATATTTCCAACACATAGCATGTACATAGCAAAAATTACACCACAAAATATATTCTGCTGCTCCTCCTGAGTATGGCGATACCACATGTGTGAGACTTTTACATAGCGTGGCCACATAGAGACCCAACATCCAAGAAGCACCATCAGGTGTTGTAGGGACACAAATTACACATCCAAATTCCTAACAATCTATCACATTTTTGAAGGCCCTTCATATTTCTAACACAGCATGTACATACCAAGAGTTACACCCTAAAATACATTCTGCTCAGTAATGGGTAAAAAAAAAGGATTACCTGTGGTTTTAGAAGTGCAGTTGTCCACAGGATGAGAGCCCTGATCCAGGCAGCAGGCAGGGACGTGGTCAGCGACAGTGAATGGAATTGTCCAGGCAGCAGGCAGGAATATTGTCCATAGTCGGTACAGGCAGGGATACTGTCCATATACAGTCCAGGGCCAGTGCAAGTAGAAACATTGCCAGCAGTGCCAAAATATTGGTCCTGGTAGTAAGCAGGAACATGGTCCAAGTAGCAGGCCAGGAAAGAATGGGGACAGGGGTAGATGCTTCTCCCACCCAAATCTCTTTGAAGCCTCCGGGCAACCAGACCCTAATCTGGGAATGAGAAAACTAAAAATGTAGTTTTTTCAACCAGAAAAACAATTCTGGAGCCCCTCACATATGTGAGACCCCTGTGTTCCCACTAGCATAGCAAGATCAATCCAAGGGGCAGGCAAAAAACATGGTCAAACAGTTCCAGGGTCAGTTCCAGAGCAGGCAGAAGTAGGTACAGTTTAGCGTTAGGCAGAAGCATAGTCGTATAACAAGCCAGGGTCAGTTCCAGAGCAGGCAGAGTAGGTATAGTTTAGCGTTGGGCAGAAGCGTAGTCGTATAACAAGCCAGGGTCAGTTCCAGAGCAGGCAGAGTAGGTATAGTTTAGCGTTGGGCAGAAGCGTAGTCGTATAACAGGCCAGGGTCAGTTCAGGAGAAGGCAGCGGTATGTACAGTGGCATAAGAGGTGTGACCGTAAATGACAATTACGTTTACCATACTTTCCTAATAATCTATAAAAGTATGGTAAGGGCGGAAACATTGACTCAAACAAAGGCCTGGTTGGGAAGGACAATCAGGGCAATGATATGTAGTGTCTCTTCTAGTTCCTCCTTTGGTGCACACCCGGCATCTCTTCTGACGTTTTCGGCCTGATTCATGGGGGGGGATTTTCTCAATAAAGTGTCGTTCATAGAGTCTGCTCACGCAATCAGAGCGAATGCCATCTGGTGAGTCTATAAGGCAGGAGATAATTTCTTCTTGGTACTGAAGATAAGGGAGTCCTTGTAGATTTATGGTAAATGACATACGTGTTGTAAATGGCCAAACTGAAAAGATATACGTATGGAGACTTTTTTATACCAATGGCGGCTTTTTCTTGTGGGAAGGTAGGGTTCGAGCATCTGATCATTGAAATCGACTCCCCCCATGAACAAATTATAGTCTTGAACACATTCTGGTTTTTGGAGAGGGCCATTTCTTCTGAGGATTTCTACGTGGGTGTCATCATGTATTGTTGAGAGCATGTGGACATTTCGTTTGTCCCTCCACCGGATAGCCAATACTTCCTCATTCCGCAAAGACGCCGTCTCCCCTTTTTGCAGTCTTTCCATAACGAGCCTTTGCGGGAAACCCTTCCTTTTGGGTCGCACTGTACCACACGCTGGAGTGCCCATCCGGTGAAGGTTGCGGAAGAGGGGCAAGCTTGTATATAAATTATCCACATAAAGGTGGTAACCCTTTCCAAGGAGTGGATATACAAGATCCCAAACAATCTTTCCGCTGGCTCCAATATATTGCGGACATTCAGGCAGATTCAGTTGGTTGTCCTTCCCTTCGTACACCCGGAAGGCGTAGACGTACCCCGTGACTCGGTCACATAGCTTGTAGAGCTTAACCTCATATCGGGCCCTTTTGTTTGGGATATACTGCTTGATGCCAAGCCTGCCTGTGAAGTGGACCAATGACTCATCCATGGAAATATTTTGGTCGGGGACAAATAACTGGAGAAATTTTTCAGAGAAAAAATTTAGAAGTGGCCGAATTTTAAATAATTTGTCATGTGATGGGTCATTTCGGGGAGGGCACTGGGTGTTGTCATTGTAATGGAGGAAACGTATTATCATGTGGTATCTGGTTCTTGACATATTGGATGAAAAGATTGGCATGTGATGGATGGGTTTTTTGGACCAATATGCGTATGATTCATTTTTTTTTGTGAGCCCCATGTTAAACGTTAGGCCTAAAAATAATTTAAATTCCTCCACTGTCAATGCTTTCCATTTATAGGGACGGGCGTAACTTGAATCAGGGTGGTCTGTTATGAATTGCTGTGCATAGAGGTTGCACTGGGCCACGATGGAGGATAATAGGTCTTGGGTAAAAACTAAGTGAAAAAAATCAATAGGGGCAAAGTTCTCTGTGTTCACCTGAACACCTGGCTGGGCGATGAAAGGTTGGATGTTTGCTGCTCCTGAATTGGGGGGAAGCCACATAGGGTTTTCAAGGGCATAGGGAAGGCTGGCATGGGTCCTAACCCTTTGGGGCTGAGATGACACTCTGCTGGTTCTTGGCCTTTGCTGCAGTGGTACCTCATTTCTTCTGGATGGCACTCAGCTGCTGGTTGATGCCACTGCATCTCTGGTGGATGGCACTGAGCTGCTGGTTGATGCCACTGCATTTCTGGTGGATCGCACTGAGCTGCTGGTTGACGCCACAGCACTACTTGTGGTAGCCTGCTGCTCCATGTCAATACGTCTT
This sequence comes from Rana kukunoris, assembly GCA_029574335.1. Taxonomy (NCBI): domain Eukaryota; kingdom Metazoa; phylum Chordata; class Amphibia; order Anura; family Ranidae; genus Rana; species Rana kukunoris. Next base: position 12,079 of record JAJQKJ010002330.1, on the reverse strand, counting down.
TGTTTCATGGGCACACTTTGCTCTTCCTCTGAATCTGTAGAAGACCCACTGCTTACAACCGGTTCATATTCTGAATCAGAATCAGAGAGCTCCCCGCTGGTCTCGTCGGTCAAGCACATATGCTGGTATGCATCCTCAGTGGTAAAAAACCTTGTTGCCATACTGGTGACTGTGGGCTGTGGTGACAAACTATGGTAGGGAAACTGGAACAGATATGGCTGCTGATGAGGCTGGTCTAATGAGGGTGCACTGATGGGTACTGAAGGTGCACTGATGGGAACTGATGAGCACTGTAGTGGCACTGATGAGCACTTATGGACACTGGCAGCACCGATGAGCACTGTAGTGGCACTGGACACAGTAGTGGCACTGACAGACACTGGCAGCACTGATGAGCAATGTAGTGGCACTGGTGGGGCACTGGTGGCACCGATGGGCACTGATGATCACTGTAGTGGCACTGGTGTGGCACTGATGAGCACTGATGGACACTGGCAGCACCGATGAGCACTGTAGTGGCACCGATGGAGCACTGGCGGCACTGATGAGTACTGTAGTGGCACTGGTGCGGCACTGACAGACACTAGCAGCACAAATGGGCACTGAAGTGGCAGAGGTGGCACTGGTGGGGACTGTAGTGGCACTGGTGTGGACTGTAGTGACACTGGTGGCACAGATGGGGACTGGGGGGACTGTAGTGGCACTGGTGGGCACTGTAGTGGCACAGATTGGGACTGTAGGGGCACTGATGGGTAGTGGTAGTTGCTCTGTGTGGCACTGCTGGGCACTATATAGATGTCACTCACTTGAAAAATCTCTTCTCCCCTCACACGCTGTATCGGTGTGAGGAGAGAAGAGAAGACGACCTCAGGATGACCCTTTTTTGTTTACATTCTTCTGCTCCCTCATTGGAGGGAGCGATCAGGTGGTGAAGAGCCGCTATCATTGGCTCTTCACCGTGATCATGTTGCGTCGGTTTCCCCTGGACCCGGCGAGCACGGACACTTTCGCGAGCGCGTCGAAAGGGACGCGCAAACGACGAAGTGCACGAGGACGTCCCAGGGACGTCGTGTCACAGCAATTCGACGGCGCTGTAGCAGTATTTTCGCTATAGCGTGGTCGGCAAGTGGTTAATTACCTCTGTCCAACAGTCACACAATCATTGCCTGATCTGATACACAGTAAAATAAAGAGGTATTGGAGTCTCACATATATATATTGGAGATGTCTCCAAGCAGATGGAGAGCAAAATTGCATGGGGGCCCCAAGATTACATTTCTCAAGGGTCCAATCAACATAAACCCCCCATGCCATGACTCAAGTCTATATAGGCCTCTGCTGGCCCCATTTTAATTTTTACCTTTGTTTAAGTAGGTCGTCACTTCCGCTCGTCCAGACTCTGCATAATCAACGTAGTCACGTTGTTCTCCTTATATACCCCACGCATGTGTGAAACGTCGTCCTCTTCACCCGCCCATGATGGACCTTTTCCTCTATTCCACGCCCCTAATCAGTGTGAAACGACAATATGGCGGTGTCACAGGTGCGTGGTATACCCTGTCCTGACAAGGAAAGCCCGGAGGCGGGAACGTCCCGATCCAGGCCCAGATGCTAAAAAGCCACAAATATGTCATTTGAAGAGATGGTGGAGATGGTGGACATACTGCGGAGGAAAGATTACGATGGGGATCATGGCCCATACCACACCCCTAATCGGAGGAAGGCCCAAATAATGGACAAAGTGGCAAGGAATCTGTACAATAAATTTGGGGTCAGGAGGTCCAAGGAGCAGCTCGGTAAAAGGTGGCCTCACCTGAAATTGCGGGAGCCAGAGCAGTATAGGAAGATCAGGAAAATTATTGACAAAAGTAGATATTTTTCATGTGTTTGTTGCAATTATCTTTATTATATCTTTGCATGTTTTTCTCCATGTGCTTGTTTGGCCTGGTTGTACTTTTAAACATGGCAACTTTTAGGTTAAAAGTGAGCAAAGTGTAGTATTTTCCGTTCGTAGTAAACATCGTTCCTCCAAAATTCGATGTTTTCTGAGGTCCGGGAAAAACACAAATGGCCATGCCTATGTGTAAACCAACGTTTATAAACATTGTTGTCAAGATAATGTGTTTATTTGACCTTACTAGAATGTAAAGAAAGCAAACCGGATTCATTCATACAGTGTAAAGGAGAGGATAATAAGCAGCTGTTTAGTGTTTACACATCTGGACTCAGGAGCACCTGTCCCCCCCATAAATAACCTTTTTATTAGGGTCTCACACAAAGGATACTTTTGGGGTCACTCCATGTGTGTCACTTTGCCAAAAAGTATCAGTATTCCAGCTTTGCTGTAACGCAGAAAAACAAAAGTGATGTTTTTATGAATGATCCCAAACAGACAATTGTACCCCACTTTCAAGCAATGTTTTCTATGTCTCCCCTCCAATATCTGTGGGCTGAGTATACCTTTTTTTTCATTTGATTAGGGCAGGAGTCTCCAAACTACGGCCCTTCAGGTGTTCAGGAACTACATTTCCCATCATGCCTAGTCATGTCTACGAATGTCAGAGTTTTACAAGGCCTCATGGGAAGTGTAGTTCCACAGCATCTGGAGGGCCGTAGTTTGGAGATCCCTGGATTAGGGGAAAGAAGAGGACATCATTCGGAGGAGGCAAGGAAGCACAGACATGAAAAACACCACCAACCTCAGCATGTGGAAGAAAGAGAGGTGTGGAAGAAAGAGAGGTGTGGAAGAAAGAGAGGTGTGGAAGAAAGAGAGGTGTGGAAGAAAGAGAGGTGTGGAAGAAAGAGAGGTGGAAGAAGGGGAGGTGGAGATTATCAGCACAACAGGTCAGTGTCTGTCACGACAGCTTCACAGGGAAGAAGAGATGTAGGTAGGCCTGCACATTTCTAATAAACCCTTTTTGGGTTTTTTAGGGGATGAACATGGTGGTATCACAGCATCTACTAGGACATCTTTCTCAAGTGCTAGTGCCCAAATTGTGATACAAGAAATAATGGAATGCAGCAGTGAAATGGACATTATGAGGAATAGGATGAATGTCATTGAACAAAAATATAAAAACATCCTTGACATGATGGGCCGTATAGTAGACTAAAGATTTTTCTATGTTGTGTTTTGCGCCCCAAATTTGCACAGGATAATCCACAAGCCAAAATTTGAAGATGCACACAGTCTGTCAACATGTGCTATCTGCCATCACAGGATATCTATTGTCTGTGCTTTGTGGGTGCAACCCCTTCCTTGCTACTCAAGTAGGTGAGAGGAAGGGTTTGCACCCCCAAAACACATCCATTGATTCCCAATGATGGCAAATAGCACATGTTGACATTTGGCATGGGGCAGGATACAAATCCCCATTTTGCCACTCAAAATGAGTGCATCTTCAAAATTTTTGCTTGTTTCGGGGTGACATCACCCCATCACATGTGTTTGTAATAAGGTTGAACTTTGTACGTTCCATTGTTTGTAGATATTTGCTTGTTTGAAAAAAGGCTGGTTTTAGGCCACAAATTTTTTTTTTTACCAGAAATGTTTAAATCGCACACGTTGTGCACAGATTAAAAAAAGCTAAAAAAAACAAAAAAACATTTTTGGACCTGAAAATTTCAAAAACGCACAAGTTGTGCACAGATTAAAACCCAAAGCAAAAAAAAAAAAAACATTTGTGTGGCTTCTTCTTTCTATGCTCAAAAACAGTTTGTACATTTAAAAAGTGAGCGATTACTGTGACAATTGTGGTTATTTACTAAAACAGAGAACTACATTTGGCACTACAAGTGCACTAGTTGGAGAACCAGGGAGACAGATAACAGAAACCTAAGAAAGAATGACAAAAACTGTAATTTCAAAGATCAAATATTTTTTTTTGGGGGGTAAATTAAAAATAAATATGGTCTGGCATAGCAATGGCCCCCCTACCCGCTAAGTACTCAACATATCTATCACGAGCATCACGAGCAGTTCGGGGGGCCAAGCCAGTATGGCCAGTGCCTGGGCCAACAAGGTTCGGTAATGGTTGTCTCATGGTCATGTATGTCTCAGAATGGCTGCGTAAAAAGTTGTGCAGGCAAACACCACAGTGTTAAGTTTATATTCCGCCATGTGGATGGCTGTCTGGAACAGGCGGAACTGGCTGGCCATTATCCCGAAGGCATTCTGGACAACCCTCCGGGCTCTTGCCAGCCAGGAATTAAAAACCCTCCTATCTGGGGTGAGGGTCCTTTGGGGAAACTGCCTCATGAGGTGTGGTCCAAGTCCAAACACTTCATCCGCGACAAACACGAAAGGGAGTCCCTCCACATTGTCTTCATCCCGTGGCAGTGCCAGGCCACCAGTCTGTAGACGATGGGCAAACTCCGTCTGCGCGAACAGTCCGCTGTCGGACATCCGGCCATTCTTCTCCACATCCACATACAAAAACTCGTACTGTGCCGACACCACCGCCATCAACACAATACTATTGAAACCTTTATAGTTGTAATAGTACGACCCCGAACAGGTGGCGGCACTATGCGGACGTGTTTCCCGTCTATTGCCCCTCCACAGTTCGGGAAGTCCCACCACTGGGAAAATTTGGGAAGCCACAGTCTGCCATTCTTGTGGCGTGGAAGGAAACTGGGGAGTCAAACAAAAAGAAAAAAATAGTACTTTGGCACATAAACATTGCAATCATATTACAAAAAGACATCCTTGTCCAACATTAGTATAACATTTATTATCGGAGGGAGTATTTCATGCCAAAAATAAAATAGACCCACTTATCAGACTCCTCACCCCTCTGATGGGCCATTAAACATTTTAACTGGGGGGGGGGTCTAGCTGAGATTAGGCCCAGAAAAAAAACCTCTAGCACTCTGCCTAAATTGAATGAAAAAAAACAAAAAAACATTGGGACACATTTTAAGGGGGGGGGGGGGTCAGATCTACAATGTAGCAGACAAAAATCAGGTTGGAAACAGACTAGACTAGGTGTGTTTGAGCCTAGGATAGCATGCTGGACAGGTTAGTGAAGGGAAAGATGCATGTATGCCAAAAAAAGGACCATTCAAAGCTTACAACGTGCATGGGAACAAAGGGGACATTCACACCATATTACAATCATGGTAATTTGGGAATAATGCTAGAGATACAAGACATTAGCATACATTAAAGAATATATTGTGATGTGAAAGCAAAAACTTACCTTAATATCCTCCTCTGCATCACTTGGATAATGGCAGACAGTCTCTGGTATGATGATCCCAAGCGCTGGGGGGAGATGCCTGTCGAGAGAAACTGATGAGGTGTCTGCAGAGGTCTCAGTACCAGGTACCGCAACGTAGGCAATAAGCCTCTGCTCGGCCGTGATGGCTTGGCGCATCACAATGTCCTGCCTCGTTATAAAGGGGGACAGAATATCCAATAGATGGTGGAAAACGGGGTCCGTCATACAGAGAAAGTTCCTGAAGTCCTCAGAATTATTCTCCTGGATTTTCCTAAGCAGAGGCATATAAGAGAATTAGTCACGCTGGCGCAACCAATTCTTGGCCCATGAACTCCTTCTCACCCTGTTCACAGCCATAGACCTACAAACAGTATGAACTGCAGAAGACAGCCCATACGCAGCACGAACTCGAGCATGAGAACGTGCCTCCAACATGGCTTCAAACCGGTCAGCTGGTCAGAACGCACCTAAAACAGAAAGCACCCCAAATACAGCAAGACCTGTAAAGAACGTACTGATAAACAGAAACGACCTGACTGCAAGCACTGAATGACAAATACGAACCAACAAGAACAAACTGAATCTGAGAATACGATCTGCAAAGCACGGAGACTGAAAAGCGCAAATCAGCTCTAACCAAACTTTTACTAACACGCAGTAACACGGAATCAGCAAAAGCAGCCCCAAGGGTGGCGCCAAAGGCTTTGGCCTTCTCCTTTATAGTGCCGTCGTACGTGGTTTACGTGTCCGCGTTCTGACACGATCGGTTATTTAACCGATGGTGTGTGGGCGCGACGGACCATCAGTCAGCTTCATCGGTTAACTAATGAAAATGGGCCATAAGACCGTTCTCATCGGATGGACTGATCGTGTGTATGCGGCATAACTGGTAGTTGACAATTGACTTTTAATGGGCCCCCTATCATGGCAACACATTTCTACAAAGGATCAGTACAAAATATTGCAACTCAGGTTCTTGTCGATTCTTTAAAAAGCTTCCTTTTGCAAACCACATATATATTTCCAACATACTATATTTAATCCTATTAAGGGTATATTCACTATATAATTTCCCTTATGCTTGCAGGCTCTTTTGAGCTTGTCTTTAAATGTGTTTCCTGGTAGATGGACCACCCATGGTGAGTCTACACCAATTCATGTTAATGAAATTTGAAAGAGCTTGCATTTTTTTAATTTATTTTTTAATAGTGTTTGCTATCTGCATTTTAAATAGAATAGCTATAATAGACAATCAAATATTTTAAAGAATCTAAGGACTATTGTGTTTGTATCTGAAAAATAGATACTATTATTTGTTGACAAAATTGTTATTTTATTAACATCCTATTAAAACTCCTTTCATTACACCCAAACACCCTTGCAACATCACCTAAAAGTTATGCAATAGGTCAATTAAAAAGATGACATACAAATCATTGCTCTTAGCTCTTGGTTTCAAAATCAACTGAGCATCCAGATCCACTGGTTTTGGAACTACTCCAACACATGTTTAGGGCTTGGCATCACACAAATACCTTGACTGTAGGTACTCTTATATTTTAAAGTATTTTAAAGTATTTTTTTGTGAATGGACTTTTGCACTTTCGCTAGAAATAATTATACCTCTCACATATATAATATAATTATTTTTAAATGTTTAGATGTGTACTAGTCTCCTTACAAATGGGTCAAATTGTTAGTCCTATATTCTGGCATTAGTTTTATAGATTTTTGCTAAAATAAAATCTCAGCGCGATTTTTTGAAACTGAGATGTAATGCTTAGTTAGAACCACTGTAATTACAGTTTTGGTCTTGCCTAAAATAGTATTCTAGAAATATTATAATTTAATGACCCTGCAAGTAATTTTCCCAAGAAACTTAGAAAATATGCCAAATGTGAGCAAGGTATATTCTCTAAGTGATGGCTGTCCGGTTAATCTGTAAAGACAAGGTGCTGGCCTCAAGAGCCCATCTTGCTCAATATACATATATATCAAAAACAAAACCACACTCTTTAACCACTTCCTTACTGGGCACGTATACCCCTTCCTGACCAGGTGAAATTTCAGCTTCTGGCACTGCGTCGCTTTAAATGACAATTGCGCGGTCGTGCGACGTGGCTCCCAAACAAAATTGGCGTCCCTTTTTCCCCACAAATAGAGCTTTCTTTTGGTGGTATTTGATCATCTCTGCGATTTTTATTTTTTGCGCTATAAACAAAAAAAGAGCGACAATTTAAAAAAAAAAACAATATTTTTTACTTGTTACTATAATAAATAGCCAATAAAAAAAAAAAAAAAAACATTTTTTTTTTTTAGTTTAGACCTATACGTATTTTTCTACATATTTTTGGTAAAAAAAAATCGCAATAAACGACTGGTTTGCGCAAAAGTTATAGCGCATACAAAATAGGGGACAGAATTATTATTCATTTTTATAATTATTTTTTTTACTAGTAATGGCCGCGATCTGCGATTTTTATTGGGACTGCGACGTTATGGTGGACACATCGGACACTTTTGACACATTTTTGGCCCCATTCACACCTATACTGCGATCAGTGCTATAAAAATGCACCGATTACTGTATAAATGTGACTGGCAGGGAAGGTGTTAACACTAGGGGGTGAGGAAGGGGTTAAATATGTATCCTGGGTGTGTTCTAACTGTGTGGGGGGAGGGGGGTGACTGGGGAGGTGACCGATGCTGTGTCCCTATGTACAAGGGACACAGATCGGTCTCCTCTCTCCCTGACAGGACATGGATCTCTGTGTTTACACACAGAGATCCATGCCTTGTCCCTGTAACCGCCGATTGCAAGTGCCTGGCGGACATCGCGGCCACCAGGCATGCGCATCGGTATCTCAGGAATGCAGCGGGCACGCACGCGCCCTTTAGTGGCCATTAAGAGCACAGGACGCCTATTTACGTCCAGTCAGAGATTCAGAAGCACCCGACGGCCGCATATATTCGTATGGCCGTCGGGAAGTGGTTAAAATTACCCCATGAAGTTTTAATCAAGGTAGTTGGCTTTTGATGCAGTGCCCTAGGCCACTCCCCTTTTGGGCAGGGAGTGTGTCAGAAGCCAACTACCTTGATTAAAACATTGTCCTTCATTTTTGCTATATATGGCAGATGAATTTGTCATTAACTACAGCTTTGAAATGAGTAGGTATTGTTATGGTATAGCAAAACTTACAGTAAAAAGTAAAAATAGTGATTAAGCCCACGTGCAAGAATACCAGCTCTCATAAAGCATGATCAGTCAATACAAAGCATTTTAATACATCAGGCTTCATTAACATCTTCCTGCACGGCCTATAATAGATTGATGGCCAGGCGGGACATTCGTCCTTCCTAGTGGACATCATATGATGTCATAAGGCACTGCACAATCTGTCACTGGTTGTGTCCAACGGAAACAGTCCATGGCTGATCACTAAACTGGGCCGCTGCCAGTATCATGTGATCGCTGTGGCCAATTATAGCAGATCACCTGACAGCTGTAAACAGTGGATGGCTTCCTTTCATAACATCCATTGTATACAATTGTGTTGCTAGCTGTGATTGGTCACCGTAATCACATGGTACAGACAGGGCCAATCACAGCCCATCTGTACCATGAGATTAGCTTTGGCCAATCACAGCTAATCACAACAAAAGACACTGAATGAATCAGTGTAATTCAGTAAATATGGTTGCTTTTATACCAATGAAATTCATAATGTGTAAAAAAAATCCTGATCACTTCCCTAGAGTGGTACAGTGTTACTATGGTAACAATGTGTTGCTCTGGTCACATTGTGTGAAAAAAATCTTAAAGAAAAATATAATATAATATAAAAAAAATGTAAAAAATATATATTATTCTTATTATCTTTTTTTTTTTCTTTACATACTGTCACCCATCAGTGTACCGCGACACCAGTTAAATTATAAATCTTTACTGCACTGGTGGCAGTATGTAAAAAAATAAAAATAAATCTTAATTAAAAAAATAAAAAAACTGTGACAAAACCATGCCTCTTACTAAATAAATACCTTGGACTGTCTACTTTGCAAAAAGGGGTAATCGAGAAATGTGAGTATATCATGATTGAACGATTTTCAGATATATGCCATCGTTTGTGGACTCTATCACTTTCCTACAGACTAAATAGTAAACACTGATCTGGGTTATTTTCAACCAAGGAAATGTAATACATTTTGACCTAAATTTATAAAGAAAGATTTTTTTTTTGAAAAATTGTATAACAGAAACAAAGAGAATGTGCTTGCTTTCAAAAATTTTGGTCTCTATTTGTTTATTTAGCATAAAAAAAACAATGGTGATTAACTGGTTAAGAACCGGCTCACGCCGATATACGTCGGCAGAATTGCATGTACAGGCAGATTAATGCCCGCCACAAGCTCCGTGAGTGTGATCGAGGGTTTCCATTCTTCCTAGTGACATTTCCCCATTCTTCCTAGTAACAGGACACTGATCACAGCTCCCTGTAATCGGGAGCGGTGATCAGTGTTGTGTCACACATAGCCCATGCCCCCTACAGTTAGAACACATCCCTGGAACGCACTTAACCCCTTTAGTGCCCCTCCTGGTTAACCTCTTCACTGCCAGTAATAAGTGCATATTTATAGCACTGATTGCTGTGTAAATGTGAATGGTCCCAAAATAGCGCCAAAAGCGTCCGATGTGTCCGCCATAATGTCACAGTCATGATAAAAATCGCTGATTGCCACCATTACTAGTAAAAAAAAATTTAATATAAATGCCATAAAATTATCCCCTATTTTGTAGACGCTATAACTTTTGCGCAAACCAATCAATAAACGATTATTGTGATTTTTTTTTACCAAAAATATGTAAAAGAATATGTATTGGCCTAAACTGAGGACAACATTGTTTTTATATATATATTTGGGGGGATACTTATTATAGCAAAAAGTAAAAAATATAGATTTTTTTTCAAAATTTACACTCTTTTTTTGTTTATAGCGCAAAAAATAAAAACCACAGAGATGCTCAAAATACCACCAAAAGAAATCTCTGTTTGTGAGGAAAAAAAGGATATCAATTTTGTTAGCCACGCTGCACGCAATTGTCAGTTAAAGCGACGCAGTGCCGAATCGCAAAAAGTGCTCTGGTCTTTGGCCAGCCAAATGGTCCGGGTCTAAAGTGCTTAAGTACCACCAAATAAAAAAGCTCTCTTTGTGTGAAAAAAATATATAGAAATTTCTTATGTGTACAGTGTTTGCATGACCGCACAATTGTCATTTAAAGTGTGACAGTACTGAAAGCAGGAAGGGGGTAAATGTGCCCGGTATTGAAGCGATTAAAGGTTTTATTTGTTTTAAATGGAAGTTTGATTGCATCAAATATATATAAACATTATGAAGCCAGCACAATGGATCATTATACAGATTTATTTATGTTGAACTTTAAGAAAAGACTTGGTCTACCAAAGTAAATTTGAGCCATGATCACACAAGGTGTTCATGAGCCAATTACATTTCTTTTACCTGGTAATCTTCTACATAAATATTTATTATTTTAGGAAAGCAGTGAGCTCTGTTGTATCAATCATTTAATACCAGGAGTATACCTTTATACACATACTGTACACTCCTTTAATGTTTTGGTATCTTGACATTATAGATTGCTGATAATTGCTTTGAATAAACAATATACGGTATATTATAATATAAAACAAGTAATTAACCAAGTTGTATCACTACACAAAAAATACATCCATTATATACAAGGTAATTTAATTCCAAACACAAAAATATGTGGTAAAAATCAATCAAAAATCAAAATACCCATACAAAAAGCCCTTACTTCAACCTATAAAACCTTATACAATTCCCCGTAGAGTTCTTTGTCTCCTACGCTATTTAGTTCTTCAGTCTGCATAAACTGTAAGCATTTTTTTATATTATATAATATTGTGTAAAAATATGTGTGTATGTTAACCTATTTTATAAGCCAATTAAAATTCTATATAAAAATCAAGGTTAAAAGGTGTTATATTAGAGGCAAAAACACATACAAATTATCATAGGGGTTCCTTTAAGTGATGGTGCCCATTTTAAACTTCCTTAGAAAAGGACCAACCATTGATATCATTATTATTTTATAATCATGAACATACTTTATCAGCACTAACAAACCTTTAAATTACTACGAGGCTAGCTGTAAGACACATCTGCCTTGGTGCACAATTGTAATTGTGGATATAATTATTGTTTTATTTTTCATATTGCAACCTGGCTGATACATTACAGTTGACATTATCTCTCCCCTTTGCAGGTGAACCCATTCAATAGTTAGACTGCAGTCTTCAAAGCTTTTCTCATTGTTGTCCTCTTGCTGTTCTTTTTTATTTTAATATAAGTTTAAAATCCCGTAGTCATTTGCAATTCATGGGGAACTTTCTCATGTAAATTCTGCTACTCTTCCTGGGATCACAAGTTATTCAATCTCACTGCTGATATCCAGAAAAAAAAATACTGAATCTTTAAATTCAACAGTTTTTGTCTATTTGGAATTAAGTGGTTAGTCCCTTGCAGAACAAAATATATTAATATTTTCTTATAAGCAGGATGAATTGCATACTAAAAATAGAGCAAAATATTATCTATCATACCCAAATATTAAAATATGATACATGTCATTATTATTTTCTGACTGCATAGTCCAGTACAAATTCTAAACATATTTGATTCTAAATTCTAACAAATTACAACATCATAATGGCACAATTAGAATATATTTATAGAAAAACTTAGGTTTAAAAGTTGACATCCTTCACTCTTAAAGGGGAGGTTCACCCTCCAAACAAGCTTCAGCCATGCCC